>JBBBDQ010000548.1:6982500-6992500 GCA_037127315.1 Ascarosepion bandense | reverse complement strand
GGATTCAACTGGAATTCGAACTCGGCTTCCCGGTTTCTCGTTCCGAGCCGATATCCACTGTACCACAACGCACGATTTTTTAAATTGCCCGATTTCACTGAAATAGTTAATTCTAGAACAACCTCTATATATCCAAACATTTTATAAAATAACACCCACAAGCTCTCTCTATTAAACATTTTATATTGATTTTTCGACTAAGGACTTTTATATATGTATGTACAATCAAGAGAGAATTAAGGACTGTCTAAGATAGTGAAATAGATAGCATGACACACACACACACACACACACACACACACACACACACACACACACACACACACATATATATATATACATATATATATATATATATATATACACACAGTAATTTCAACTGTCGTAATCATTATCAAGAATCGATGAGCGTCTGTTTGGTCGTCGAAAGTACTTGAACAAAAATAATAAAATATAAACTTATATATATATATGTGTGTGTGTGTGTGTGTGTGTGTGTGTGTTTATATAAATACATAGTTTTCCTTTCATTTTTATTCATATATATATATATATATATATATATATACTTTACGTATATATAGGTATTTGTAGTATGTGTATATAAATTTATAAATTATTCACATACACACACACATATATATATATTTATAGGTTGATATAAATTCACTGTGATAGATAGATAGATAGATAGATAGATAGATATTTTGTCACATATATATATATATATATATATATATATATATATATATATACATGTGTGTGTGTGTGTGTGTGTGTGTGTAGTTTGAAATTTATAGAATTATCCTAATTTGCTGACTATGTTACTTTTTTTTTTGTCTTTATCCTCCCATCGATCCTCTCCATTTTTTTTTTCTCTGACTAACAAGAGACAGGGAGGTTGTGGGGAGCCTTGATCATCCACATCCTAAACGGACATGGCGCATGAAAGAACCATCGGCTTGACGTTTTCCAACGCGCTAATGTCAAAACTTGACTGACTCGGACTTTTAATTTTGTCTTTCAATTTAAACAAAAATTATTATTTTCTCTTTTAACCACCGCCTCCTTCGTGCTCTGTTCTTTGACTATCTTTTCTCCTCCCTCTTCAAGCACCCGTCGCAAACCACGCCCACTCTCGCTAATTATCCGGCCTTACTCTAAACTGTGTTTTCAGCAGCTGTCGATTATTGACGAATGCCGCTTACGATATATATATATATATATATAGGCTACATGAAAAACACCAGCCGCTTCTACTCCCGCCTCCATAATTTTTACCATATCAACGATTAACAGCATTCGCTAGCGGCAGGGATTGGGGAAAGGACTGAGTATTAGGGAATATGGGGGTGAGCATCTTTATTTCTTCATTAGACACGCACCTTTATCATTTGCCGGACCAGTCATTGCTCTTACACGGGTTTTATTACTGAATTTTTAGCATTGTCCTCATCATAACTCTATTACTCGCTGATCTTTAAGTAAGTCAGTCTGTTGCTAATTACCGCCCATTCTGGGGATAAGGAGACAACAGCTCCAGTCATGCTCGCTAATGACCATTGTATATATATATATATATATATATATATATATATATATATATATATAAAAGTGTGAGAAACCGTGAACATTTTGTTTAAAGCGTATATTTATTGTTGTTATTATTTCTTTTTTTTTTTTTAATCATATCACCCCAAGCAAGGCGATAACGCCACTGATGTGCTGGGGACTACGTAAGGGTGAAAAGAATGGAAAAGTGAAAGCCAGAAAGCACATCCTAAGCAGGGGACAAGGGATGGGCCTCATCACCTGTTCAATAGATGTGGGTGGAGTGTGAACCGGGCGATAGTTTAGTCTATCTACTCCAATTGAAAAAAAAATAAAAGAGAGTGAAAAGATTGGAAAAGAGAAAACCACGCGTTTTATTATTGAATTTTTAGCATTGTCCTTGTCATAACTCAATTATTCGCTGATCTTTAAGTAAGTCAGTCTGTTACCGCCCATTCTGGGGGTAAGGAGACAACAGCTCCACTCTCCAGTCATGCTTTCTAATGACCGTTGTATATATATATATATATATATATATATATATAAGTGCGAGAAGCCGTGAACGTTTTGTTTAAAGCGTATATTTATTATTGTTATTATTATCATGTAAATTAAATAATAACAACAATAAATCTATACTTTAAACAAATAAAACGTTCACGGCTTCTCGCACTTTTTCCTCTCTACCAATTTCTCTCGTTGGAACAACCACTATTTCTGTTTTTCACACACACACACACACACACCCACATATATATATATATATTAACAAAATTGGAGTAGATAGATCTAATTGGAGTAGATAGATCTAATTGGAGTAGATAGATCTATCTATCGCCCGGTTCACACACCACCCACGTCTATTGAACAGGTTAAGAGGCTCATCCCTTGTTCCCTGTTTAGGACGTGGTTTCCGGCTTTCTCTTTTCCAATCTTTTCACTATTACGTAGTCCCCTGCACATCAGTGGCGTTACCGCCTTGCTCGGGGTGATACGATTAAAATATATATATATATATATATATATATATATATATTGTCTTACGTCGATGGCACGACTCAGAATTTGATAGCAACTGAATATTGAATAATAATACTTTCTGTGCGCCTTCATATGAATATTTATTAATTCACATTTAGGTACCGCCACTAATTCGCTAAAAAAAAAATCAAAGTATGAATAAAAAAAGGTCCCAAACCTGATAAAAACGAAATTTTTCCATCAAAATGTTTATGTGATTATATAGGGAAGATCAAAGTAATTTTTAATTATTTCTTAAAATTTATATATATATATAATGATTATATCCGAGTGAGTATAAAATGAGGAGAAAAAAAAGATAATTTTTTTTCCGTCCAAAACATTAATTTAAAACAGTGCTCGATATAATTTATAATATATATATATCACGCTCAGGGGTTTGGATTATTTTGATTTTGTTTTTTTGTTTTTATAATAGTAGGTATATTTTGCCGTCATTTTTGACGGCACAGGCCCATGCGTTATTTAATAAACAGCAACATCTAAACATATAAAAACGAAAGGGTTAAAAGAGGTACGTTCTGATGAAAGCAGAAATTGACTAATAGTTGTGAGGCTTTTACGGTGGTTGACGAGATGTAATTCCATGTTCCTATGAACACATCGCAAATTCGTCAAAAGAATTACTGGAAAAAAATTTGAAAAAGAGAGGGAGAAAATAGAGAGAGAGGTATTTTTTTAGGAAATGTATTAAATGTGCGTTGTGGTGCAGTGGATATCGACTCGGAATGACAAATCGGTAGTGCCGAGTTCGAATTCCATTTGATATTCCTCGCATACAATTACGCACAAATACCCTTAGGAAAGGTATTAATTCACCACTTCCCTCCAGTTATGAGTTAAGTAATAAAACAGATTGGATTCTATAGCCTTGGCTAGCGGCCAGTCTACTGCAGAAAGCAATGACAATCTACTGCAGGATAATCTTCTGCCCAGTCGCCCAAAGCGTATGGTACTTAATTGATTAAATCCGACATATTTTGAATTTACTTGTTTAAAAGTTATTTTATGGGTACAGGTGCACTGTTTTTATTATTGAACAATGTATGTATTTATTGCCATCTACCAGCTTGAATATTCGAGAAATCTTTTCAGAAAAATATGCGCCCTCCTAAGGGATTCGAACCTGCGTCCACTTGGGGAAACAGCAACAATTATAGTATTAATTGTGGGTGTGTAAAAACACGGACCTCGGTAAAAAGAAAAAAACAGACATACGTAAAAAAAAAAAAAAAAAAACTCCCGTTGGCGTTATCAAGATAAATGTCACTATTGATAACAGAAACATACGATTTGGTAGTTCAGACAAGTGTGCGGACACGTACACATGTACCCACATGCACACACAAATACACACACACATATCAGTCAGTTAAGTACCAAACTGGATACACGCTTGGGCGATCATGTCTCGAATGAGTCATGACTAACTAGACAGAAGATTATCCCGCAGTAGGTTGCCATTGCTTTCAGCGGTAAACTGGCTGCCAGCCAACGCTATATAAACCATAACTGGATGGAAGAGACAGATTAATACCTTTTCCAAGGGTATTTGTGCGTAAGTGAATGAAAGGAATTCAACCAGAATTCGAACTCGGAATTCCGATTTGTCGTACAGAGTTGATATCCACTGTGCCACAACGCACATCGTCATGCTATTAACTGATGTATGAAAGAAGCTCGTCAAATCAAAACCGAAGTCGTGAAAATATTTGTAGAAAAGACAGAGGGAAGCCAAAACACACAGACACACACACAGACACACACACACACACACACACACACACACACACACACACACACACACACACACATACTCATATATATATATATATATATATATATATATATAATATATTTCCTAAGGGTATTTGCATGCATGAGTTAAATATATGGATCGGAAATCATTCGTTTTTAATAAATCCCTGAAGAATCTTGTTAAAGTGAAACAAGTTAGACACATTTTCCAACTTGTTTTTTAATTATTATATATATAGGTTTTACTATTTTGAATGCTCCGTCATTTATTTTATTTTGAACTGTGCTCAATATAATAAATATCATAGAGCGTAATATAATTATATAGTTATGACTACAATTAATAGTTACAATTCATAACTATATATATTTATAACAAAACTTACACGGTATTTTTAGTGCAAAATCACATTTCAGTAGATTTTCTGTTAGGGCATATTTTTGTCGAATATTCAGACTGGTTGAGAGAAAAAAATTAATATACTGCCTAATAAATAAACGCTGCATCTACTCAAACACGAATATATATATATATATATATATATATATATATATATATATATATATATATATATTTTGTGTGTGTGTATATATATATATATATATATATATATATATACGTAGATGCATAGATATATACATACGCACTTAATTAATATATATATATAAATATATATATATATATATATATATATATATATATTAGATTTTCTAATATTTTTTGTTTTTCCTTTTCTTTGGGTTAAAGGAGGAAAATACTTTCTGTAGTGTCTGTCGTTCCAAGAGCTTTCGACCACTTTATTTAGTTGTTGTTGTTAAATGTTGTTACTTTCTCTTCATGTTTGTTTGCTTATAATATGTCTTTTGTGATGCCTATATATATATATATATATATATATATATATATATGTATGTATTTATGGCTGTATGAGACAAGAATTAGAATATTAAAAACACCGCAGTGTTATAGACTGCAAAATTAGGTATGCAGTAATAAAAAACAAAAAGAGAGTACAAAGCGAATTGCATCGCCTATAAATTCTCTAGATACTCATATATGATTGTAGTTAATTTAATTTCATAAGTTGTCCCCACGTATTGACGATAAAGAAAAGGTCCGGACCATTACATCAGTAAAAACGAAGTAAAACACAGAGGAAGGTCGGTCAGTATAAAACTGACAAGTTGCGCTCTAATTTTATTTTGTGTATTTAAATGGTGTTATAGACAAACACACACACACACACACACACACACACACACACACACACACACACACACACACACACACACACACATGCGCTTACATACAAATATATATTTATATATCCAATTAAATAAGAACGAAGAAAATAATTGCAGCGTTCAAAAAATTAATTTAAAAGACTACTTAATATAAAAATAGAGCAATTAATATTTAATATTAATTATTACTTTATAAATGTACAATTTTGTAGTAGTTTGTAGTTTGCACATGAACTAAAGTTATTATCAGTAATAAATATATATTCAAATTTATCTAGCTAACAATCTATCTATCTATCTATCTATCTATCTATCTATATATATATATATATATATATATATATTAGCAGACAGAATTGCAGAAACTTTGAAATGCATATTTATTTGAATCTGTCTCTATCGCTCACACACGCACTCTCTGTCTCTGTCTCTGTCTCTCTCTCTCTCTCTCTCTCTCTATATATATATATATATATATATATATATATATATTGATCTTATGTTATCTATTTATCTAACTCATTCTATCTCCCCCACCATATATATATGTAAGGAGTGTGTGTATTTGTGTGTATTACTTTTATTCTTTATATGTGTTTAGTCATCTCATTCTATCTCTCTCCATATATATATATATATATATATATATATGTGTGTGTGTGTGTGTGTGTGTGTGTGTGTGTGTGTGTGTGTGTGTGTGTGTGTGTGTGCGCGCGCGCCCGCGTGTTATTCGTATCTTTTAAATCTGTCTATCTATGTGAATGTGCGTGTGTGCGTGTTAGGACATTGATTCGAACGACGTTGCATATAAGCCCTTTTCCCGTCATATAATTTTCACCTCTCCCTCTAAAAGTATTGCTTTTTTTAAAATGAAACCTGGTTTGCTGCTACGTGTTCCCACACTTCTGTAAATGCCTTGCATAAAAATACACTAAAGAATCACGCATAAAAGCCTGTTTATAACCGATAAGATGCCACCAAAAATACCCCCTCTTTCAATTTTTTTTAATTTTTATTTATTTCCCAAATTGCCTCTGCAAACAGATCGGTGAATACTCGTACTCTGTGTCTCTAACATAACAGAAACTGCGACAGTTTAAATATTCTGAATTACTGAATGACAGAATTCATTTCTTACACATGGATTACCTATATATATATATATAGTCTTATAAATATTGATGGACTATTTATTGGCAGATACACACACACACACACACACACACACACACACACACAGATAAGTAATTTATAACTTGCAGTAACCATTCTTTTTTTTTTTTCCAAACATGTTTCTTTGAATATGACAGGCAAGCCAAATTTAATGATTTCTTTCTTTTCTTTTCTTTTTTTTATATTTTCTAATATTTTTGACATTTTTCTTATTGTTTGGGTTAAGGGAATAAAATATTATCTGTAGTTTTTGTGGTTCCAAAAGCTTTCGACCACTTTAGTTGTTGCTAAGTTTTGTTACATTCTTTTCATGTTTGTTTGTTTATAATGTGTTTTTTGTGATGCCTGCATATATATATATATATATATGTGTGTGTGTGTGTGTGTGTGTGTGTGTGTGTGTGATAAGAGTAACATCAATCAGCTAAGTGACACACTTTTATTTATATTCAGTCAGTTAAGTGCCATACATGATACACGCTTGGGTGATCATATCTCGAAGATTTTCCGACAGTAGCTTGCCATTACTTTCCGCAGTAGACTGGTTGACAACCAAGGCTATAGATCTCAATCTGTTCTGCTACTTAACCCACAGCTGGAGAGAGACATCACATATTAATACCTTTTCCAAAGGCATTTGCGCGTAAGTGAATGCAACGAATTCAACTGGAATTCGAACTTGGTTCTCCGATTTCACGTTCCAAGCCGATATGCACTGGACCACACACACACACACACACACACACACACACACACACACACACACACACACACACACACATATATATATATATATATATATATATATATACTGGGTGTCCATAAAGTTAGTGTGCACTTTAAAACTTAATAAATTTGTATTTGCGATAGAAATAATTTGAAAAAAGGATTAGAAAGAAGTAAATTTACTTTTTTAAGCTTTGTCGAAATTTTATTTAAGTTCCCACATGTCCTCCATCATTAGTAATACAAAGGGTGATAGGATTTTGCTGTTCACGGAAAACATTTGCCAACTGATATACAGTAATGCCTGAAACCAAATTAGTTATTTTAGCTTTCAAATTTTTTAATGAACTACGTTTTGTTGCATATACAATTTTTTTCACATTTCCCCATAAAAATTCTAATGGAGTCAAATCTGGCAAACGTGGAGGCCAATAAATTGGTCTACACCTTCCGATCCATCTGTTTATTTATCTAAAAATTGTTGCAAATTTTGTGGTAAAGAATTATTCAATAACTATACTTAAAACTAGGTATATTAAACTTTATAACATTTTTACAGATTATTTCTATCACAAATACAAAGAAAGTTATCAGTTTTTTAAAGTGCGCCTGGATTATTTAGTGCGATAGGTAAATTTTTAATTTCGCGCTTGGCATTTATGCAGGAAGCTCCAATTGAACATTTCAGAGTATTTGGGTGTCAGTCTGAATACAGTATAAAGGAATTAGAAAGCGGCAGATGATTACGAAGTTGTTTGGCGTAATCAGTAGTTATATCGAAGATATGCTTCCATTCATCTTCTCACTAGGCTACAAACTCAACATGGAGGCTTACATTAAGTGCCTTGAGAAAGTAGTGCTGCCCTGGGACAAGAGGGTGGCTACTCGAAGACCGTAGGTCTGGCAACAGGCCATACAAGCAGAAAACCTTATCATGAGTTTCGTACAATTTATGCGACTACTTCACCCCTAACGTCTGACCATCTAACTCCGCAGACAGCAACACTCTTGGTTATGATGTATGGGGTGCAGTTGAGCGAGTTTTTTTTTTAATCATATCACTGCGGGGCTGCGTAAGAGTGAAAAGATTGGAAAAAGAGAAAGCCGGAAACCACATCCTTAACAGGGAACAAGGGATGAGCCCCTTCACCTGTTCAATAGACATGGGTGGAGTGTGAACCGGGCGATAGTTTAGTCCATCTACTCCAATTGAGAAAACAAAAAAGGAATAAAGAAAAGAGGAAAAAGATTGGAAAAGAGAAAGCCGGAAACCACGTCCTAAACAGGAAACAAGGGATGAGCCTCTTCACCTGTTCAATAGACGTGGGTGGAGTGCGAACCTACTCCAACTGACTAATAAAACTCTTTGTAACAGCAAAAATGAAATGAAGGAAAGGATTATGACAGCATTCACCAATTTAAACAAAGTGGCTATACAGAACAGATGCAGAAGATTCGGAAATCGTCTGGAGGACATGGTTGAAGTGTATAGAGATTTTATTGAATAAATTTACTCTTTTGATATTTTTGTGTAATTGTGGTTAATGTATATGCGTTGCGGTGCAGTAGATATCGACTCGGAATGGGAAATCGGGGAGCCGAGTTTGAATTCTAGCTGAATTCGTTGAATTCACTTACGTGCAAATACCCTTGGGAAAGGTATGAATCCGTATCTTCCCTCCAGTTATGAGTTAAATAACAGGAGAGATTTGGGTTATAGCCTTGGCTGGCAGCCAGTCTACTGCAGAAAGCAATGGCAACCTACTTCAGTCATGTCTCTTCCGAGATATGATCGCCCAAGCGTGTATCATTTATGGCACTTAACTGACTGATCTTTTAAAAAGAGATGTTATTGTTAATTTTTATTTTTGTTTAATGTAGACGCTATTTTATCCATCACCCCATGTATGTGTGAGGACAAACGACATATAAATTTGAATTTTAGCGTAATCGATGACAATATTGAAAATTTTAATATTGAGTATTTAAAAAAAATTATATTAAATTTTAAATTCTCAACATTACTTTTTCCTTTATTTGCATGTGTAGTCGCTTCAGCACGAACATCACTTTGGTTCGATGGAATCCTAATGGTTGAAATGCGTCATACGAATTTTTTTTTTACTTTTTCAAACATTTCCCTAAAAGTAATATATATATATATATATATTCTAAACATATATTGTTAAACATATATTGTTAAATATAAGAGACAATGAATGTCTATTAAGCTTAATCATGAGCCGTTCTAAACGTCGTATTTTGGCTTTAATTTCAGTTGAAAATAAAGACAAAAATTCTCCAACTTAATAAAAAATTATCCAAATGTTGGAGAATTTTTGACTTTATTTTCAACTGAAATTAAAGCCAAAATACGACGTTTAGAACGGCTCATGATTAAGCATAATAGACATTCATTGTCTCTTATATTTAACAATATATGTTTAGAAAATTATTTGCTGTCTCGATACACTATATGTGATGTGTGTGTGTGTGTGTGTGTGTG
>JBBBDQ010000548.1:6975000-6980000 GCA_037127315.1 Ascarosepion bandense | reverse complement strand
ATAGATAGATAGATAGATAGATAGATAGATAGATAGATAGGCAGGCAGGCAGGCACTAATATTCTGGTATAGATAGTATAGTGACTAACGGAGAAGTGAGGAAACAAATATAAGTAATTCTTTCATCCGCGTAAATTGAGTTTGTGAATCTTGCTTACTTTTCGAACCTCTTTCGAACGATCTTTACCACAGTCGAGTCTCAATTATGAAATACTGTTTAACGCATTTTAATCATATAAACATCAATGAACCCGTACATATGTTTATATATATCAGCGTGTTTTTCACATATGGTATCTATAAATTGTTGGTGATTGTAGAACAATGACCAGCCAGTCAGATACTCGGAGAATTCCAACTTGATTGGGCTGAGACGTCATTTTTTTGTTTCACATATATAGGCTTCCAAGTAAATAATACGCTTGTGAATATTACAGTTTAATATTTATACGAGAACAAAAAAACATCAAGTCACATTATTATCATTGATCTTATATTTATCATTATCATCATATTTCAATTTCTGCTATGGTCACACTACCTACCAAGTCTGCGGGAAGACCTAAGGCAAGGTAGTGGTTTGTTGTTATGGCTACATTTACTGATTTTTTTTCTACCTCCCATAACATCATTAGCGTTACATGGACAAAGTTCTTCTTAGTGTGTGAGCTGCACTTTGTACGACATTTTTTTTTTTGTATTTCTCTTAAGCTGGGATTTCTGAGCAAACCATATCAATTAGTAGGCAAGTTTTATCTATTCAGTAAATGACAATTATGTCCGACCTATTTGCTCAGTCTTCCTAACTGTATTGCATAATCCCATGGAATTGCAATATCTTCTACTACTACTACTACTACTGCTATTATTATTATTGTTATTATTATTAAGTCATTTTTTCATTATAAATTGATTTCTGCTATGGTCACACTACCTACCAAGTCTTCAGGAAGACCTAACACAGTTAGTGGTGTGTTGTTATGACTCCGTTTCACCTCCCTGTGCGTTGTGGTGCAGTGGATATCGGCTCGGAACGAGAAATCGGGGAGCCGAGTTCGAATTCCAGTTGAATTCATTGCATTCACTTACGCGCAAATACCCTTGGGAAGGTATTCATCCGTCTCTTCTTTCCAGTTATGGGTTAAATAACAGGACAGATTGGGTTCTATAGCCTTGGCTGGCAACCAGTCTACCGCAAAAAGAAATGGCAACCTACTGCGGGATAATCTCCTGCCCAGTCATTCATGTCTCTTTCGAGACATGATCGCCCAAGCGTGTTTCACGTATGGCACTTAACTGACTGAACACCCCTAGACTGTTACATAGACAAAGTTCTCCTTAGTGTGTGGGCTGTACTTAACAAAACAATTTTTTGTATATCTCTTAAGCTGGGGTATCCAGGGATTCTTTCAATTTGATTTTTTGTTCCATTTTTTATCATTCCAAGTGAACCTACTATCACTGGCACAACTCTTGTTTTCAATTTCCACATTTTTTTCTATTTCAGTTTTCCAGGTCTTTATATTTTGACAGTTTTTCGAATTCCTTGGTTGCTATGTTACAATCCGCTGGACAAACCATATCAATTTATAGGCAAGTTTGTTTTCTTTTCGGTTTTTGACAATAATGTCCGGCCTATTTGCTTCAGTTTTTCTGTCTGTGTAGATGGTGTAAACCCATAGAATGGTGACCTTTTCTATTTCTGTAACCGGTGCTTATTATTATTATTATTATTATTATTATTATTATTATTATTATTATTTCCTGTCATTTCTGTTGTAGATTCATTTCCATCCGGGTTTCAACCAAGGACTCAAGGACAGAAATGGCACCATGGCATTTTTCAGTGAACATTTTTGCAATGAATATAAAAATAAAACAGCCTATGATCACAAACATTTTACATAGACAAACCCCCTCGTAAAGTGTGTGCTGAACTTGGGAGAACATTATTTTTGTATTTCTTTATGGCTTGGGCTACCAGGTGTTCTTTTAATGAGTCTATCAGAACCTTTTCAAAACAAATCCAGGACCCTAACCAAAACTGGAATTATTGATGTTTTCATCTGCTCCATTTTTTTAGATTTACCTCAAGATCTTTGTATTTTGATAGTTCTTGAAGTCTATTATTATTATTATTATTATCATGATAGTTTTTGTTCTTATTGTTAAAGAGATGAAAGGGCAGAGTGTGTCTAGTAGTATTAGTAGTCATTGTGATGACGATGATAGAATTTAAAATTATCAATATTATTTAGTGAGAGAGCAAAAAACCAACAAAGTGACATTGGATTAAAAGTCCAATATCCCCATCATGACTCCCAGTCCGGTCAGGGTATACTAGGCACATACGTCTCAGCCAAATATGCGCGATATATTGACACGTATTGATAAAAGCAGTGCATAACTTTGCAGATGGGGCCCAATTAGAAATACCTTCAGGTCAACTAACCCTATCCGCTAAGACAGTCTCCGATTGTGTTCACAAGTATCTAGATATGACATCCAATCCTCCACCTCCGCTGCATTACTCCCGCCCATAAACAGATAGGTTCAGTATATAAACCACATTGTCCAATTGACAGGCAACTGACAAGCAAATCTGTAGTACTGAGCGGGATATTCATTGAAGCCCGTCTTAATTCAGCAAAGAAAAAACATGTACATCCAATCAGTTAAGATCAGAAGTCATCTTTGGTGTAGCATTATCAACATTATTATTATAATTAACCAATTTCTCTGTCCACTGTTGAACTCACGTGGCGTAATGGGTCACTCTATACTGCATTTATGAGGCGGTGGTGTTCGTGTCTAAAGGGACAGTTTTTCTTTTGCATATAGAAATAGTTCGGATTGAAAGCAACAATCTTTGCTAGCTGATTTCATTTTCCGCGCCGATAACCGTCAGGGCACTGATTAGGTTTCCGCAAACATTTACAGCATTATATATATTCATCTACAGTCTGAACGAGGCAATGACAGGCTTTTTCATTACATTGGTGAAACAAATTCTGGATTTATAACCGTTTAATTATGTGATGTGCTTTCTCTCTCTCTCTTTCTGTATATATATATATATATATATATATATATATATATATATATATATACAACATTCAGTAAAGTATATATATATAAAATATATATATAAAATATATAAAATATATATATAAATATATATATATATATAAAGTATATATATATACAACAACATTCAGTAAAGTACTTTACTGAATGTTGTTATATATACACACACACACACACACACACACACACATATATATATATATATATATATATATATATATATATAAATGGGTATTCGGCCTTGTTTATTTATATATTATGTATTTATTATATATATGTGCATATATATACGCTAATAATAAATATACATTTTGTTCTTCCCCGTTTGGTTATATATATATATATATATCGCTCCTATTTCTCCTGATTACTCTTTTTTTTATGCTCCTTAGTAATATTTCTTTTATTAATGCTTCCATTTTTAGAAACCCTTTATCATAGTGGCTTTACTACCTTGCTCAGGGTGGTATATATATATATATATATATATATATATATATATATATATATATATATATATAATTATGTGTGTGTGTGTTTGTGTGTGAGATTATTTTTATTCTTAAAAAGAAACCAATAGGTACTTTTGCACGTAACTCCTGTATATACTTACACAAATGAAAGTATATATAAATTCATACGAATACTAATAGCAACAAAAAAAGTTAAAAACGGTAGTCAAGTTCCTAATAATTTCAAATATTAAAATATGAAATTAATTTAAATATTTGTTATTGTTAAGAAAGAATTTAAAAACACCAAAAAGTTAACAAAATGTTAAAACAAAGCATTACTTTAAAAAACTCACATTAATAATTAAAAAATATAGATAAGTAAAAGTAAATAAATAAACGATATTAAGTAACTCAAAATAACTAAAACCGACTCATGCATTTCCGAAAAAAATAAATAAAATAAAACTGAACAAATCCGATCATACCCCGAGAGAAATTTATCTTAATAGCAAGAATCAATGTATTCCCCCTTCTCCTCTTCCTCCTCCTTCGCTTTCCGCGGATGATTTCTACTACTACCACCACTACCACCACTACTACTACTACTACTAGCCTTATCACTTTTATTATCCTCGTTGTTATCGGGTGGCACTTACCTTGTATCGACTGCCCGGAAATCATATCTACACAACTGCTGCTACTTTTATTGGTACTACAGACACGTCCACCATCACCAGTTCGCACAGCCCTCACCTCAACTCCAGCAATCACAACCACTCCCCTTCTCCCTTCCTTACCCTCCCTCACTCACCGATGCCACCACTTCAGCATCTCCTACCACCGCGACCATCGCGTCTCATAGTCTACCACTACAACTACTACCATTAGGAAACGAAGTGTTATTTCCGTCGGGGAAAAAACATAGAATTGGATGGTGTAAGTGAAACTTTTCTTCCAATTCATTAAAAAAAAAAAAAAAAAAAGAGAAAACAGAAAGAAAACAAAATACTAAAAAAAAAAGAAAGGAATAGCAACAAAACTTAAAGGCCGCTTCACTTTCAACATTGGCAGACGACGAAAATGATTTGAAATAGAAAGATGAGGACAAGACTCTTCTTAATACATCATTTATAATTATATATATATATATATATATATATATATATATATATATATATATACATATGTGTGTGTGTATGGATGTACGTGTGTATAGATATAGATAAGTAAACATATATAGATATATATATATGTAGATATAACTAGCTATATGTTTCCTTTCTTTCTTTTTTACTTTTTTCTCGTCGATCGGATATTTAAACAAAAAAGGAAAAAAATCTCAATTTTAAAAACGGCCCGTAGATTTATATTTCATCGGCATAAATAATGGATTTTTCAAACGATGGTGATTATTGCACTGTGACAATCACTTGGGCGAAAAAAAAAATATTTCGGAAT
>JBBBDQ010000548.1:6945000-6967500 GCA_037127315.1 Ascarosepion bandense | reverse complement strand
CAGTCGGCAATTCTAACTCTCTCTCTATATATTTCCGAATCCATGCATTTTATTTCATTTAATACTTAATTTAAAGCGTTAATGTTTTTAAGTAAAAAGATGTTAATATTTCTGAAATTTAACCACAATTATTATTATTATTATTATTATTATTTATTTATTTTTTTTTTTTTTGCAAATAAATAAACCCTATATCTATTTTAATTTACATAGTGAGTATATTTTTGATGGACAGTCTGTATATACATACACACACACACACATACAAAGCATGTGTGTGTGTGTGTGTGTGTGTGCGTGTGTGTGTGTGTGAAGATTTCAGATAGAGTATATAGAAATATTGTAAAAAGGAAAACTTATTTTGAGCAGAAGCGTTTTGTCCTCTGAGAGATTTTAACAAGGCAAAGATGCATTTCTCTTTTGTCTTTATTCACATATATATATATATGTATGCATGTATGTATGAATGAAAGTATATGTAGAGTATACAAGTAATTCAGGAAAACATTTATCGTATTACATAATATAAATATGATAAATATTATATATATGCATACTGCATAATAATACATATAATCTATATAATATTATATATATATATATAAATACATACATATATAAATAATATTATATATATATATATATATAATTACATACATATATAAATAATATTATATATATATAAATACATACATATATAAATAATATTATACATATATAAATACATACATATATAAATAATATTATATATATATAAATACATACATATATAAATAATATTATATATATATAATTACATACATATATAAATAATATTATATATATATAAATACATACTTATATAAATAATATTATACATATATAAATACATACATATATAAATAATATTATATATATATAAATACATACATATATAAATAATATTATATATATATAAATACATACATATATAAATAATATTATATATATAAATACATACATATATAGATATTATATATATATAAATACATACATATATAAATAATATTATATATATATAAATACATACATATATAAATAATATTATATATATAAATACATACATATATAAATAATATTATATATATATAAATACATACATATATAAATAATATTATATATATATATAAATACATACATATATAAATAATATTATATATATAAATACATACATATATAAATAATATTATATATATATAAATACATACATATATAAATAATATAAAATTTTGCATACATTATATTTTTATTTCTTTTAGATATTATTTTTCTATCATACATCTTAAGTCTTATAGATAGGTCGTATACACTTCCATTCATACATACATATATATATATATATATATATATATATATATATAAAATTGTAACATATTCTGATATATATATATATATATATATATATATGATAACATAGTGATTTAATGCACGTGACACGTATCTGACCAATACGAATTAACCCAAAATCATAACATTCCCTGAATTCTGTGTCTCCTTGTTTGTTTGTTTGTTTCTTTCTTTTTTCTTTTTCTTTTTTTCTTTTTCTCATTTCTCTCTCGATTTTGACGAACCGTTAATAAAATGAAATGTTAGATTTATTTACGTTTCCTATTTGTTTTTTTATTTTATCATCCTGTCATCCTATCGGATTATGATCCATATATTCAACGATAGATAGATAGATAGATAGATAGATAGATAGATAGATAGATAGATAGATAGATAGTAAAAAGACTGAGATAGATAGATAGATAGATAGATAGATAGATAGATAGATAGATAGATTGTCACATTTAAACAGATATATAAAAAATATCCTGCTTGGCGGTTCTTCTTGATAGAATTTGTCTTATACAATTATAAATATAACTTTCCTCCCTGCATGGTATATTGCTGTCACATCTAGTACTTATGCTCTATATTTAGAGATTCTTGATAAAATACGAAGGAGAATCTGCAATGCTATTGATCCTGATCTGGCATCTCAGTATCAGTCTCTTTCTCGCTGACTTAATGTATTTTCCCCGTGTTTTTCTATAAATATTTGCAAGTTAAATGTTCTGATGGGTTTTTCTATTTGCTATCTAGCCATGAATGTAATAGTAGCACTAAATTGGCCGTAAGATCTAATCAATTTTCAAGTCGTAATGGCTAGATGTAACCGTAAGTCCTATGCTAACTGTTTCTTCTCATTGCACTTCTTGTTTGTGTAAATCTCTTACCCAGCTTCTTGTTTTTCAATCAACTTTCACATTCAAAAATTTGTCAATCGTTATTTTCTTAATTCTTCTTCTTCTATTGTTCTCTGTCCTTAATAATGTTTTTTTCTTTTTCTCATATTCTTCCACACTCAGTAACCTTCAATCGCCTAAATTACATCTTCAAACGTCTTTCCTCTGTTTTCAACACAGAAAACATATATACATAACACACCTGCTATTCACATACTTTGTGTGTATTGCTCCCACCCCCGCAACACATAAATGTGTTCGTTAACACGCCTTTACTTCACACACTGCTCAATCCTGTCTCTGTTCAACTGTCTGTGGGTGTGATCGGATAATTGTTCCTAACGCTATGTAATGATTCCTGTCTAACAAGTCATTTTCATCCATGCGTTGTTTTTTTCTTTCTGTGAAACCAGCCGATATAAGCATCTAAAAATTCATAGAGTGCTTTTTATGTCTTTTATTTTTGTTTCTAAATGTATTTCCTACTGTTTATCTTTATTTTAGAAAACTATTGAAAAAATATATTATTTTGGAGGTGTTGTCTGTTTTTCTGGATTTTAAAAAACACCTTTGCCCTTAAATCCATTTTAGAAAATTCTGCAGTAATTAATTATTAATTAACATATTAAAAAAATATTTTTCTAATGGTTATATTAAAAATATGTACAAATATAAGCATATATTTGAGTAAAAAGGGAAATATTTCTTATATAAAAAAATATCCTGCAGTTTTTTGCCAAAAATGATGAAAAATATTTTCCGTCAACTATGAAATGAGGTCTTTCAGTAAAACAATATTTAGCCTTGATTATTGTTGAAAGAAATATTTTTACGAATAAATAATTAATACTAATATTGTGCACGTCTTAAATTTGTAAATGTCGTATGAACAGTTATTATATATCCAATTGTCGCATTCGGCATTTTTAATCGAAAAAGCGATTTAGGTTAGGCGTAATTATAACGAAATTATAGTTTGTATTTATGTTAAAAAAATTAGGTTTCAATCAAATATACTTAAACGAATATATATATATATATATATATATATATATATATATATATATATATATATGTACGTATGGATTATGTAAGTATATAAAAAAAGAAACAAATGAAAAAATAAATTTGGTTATTAATAAAGAAAGAAAAAAAAACAATCTAAAACAGTACACATATCAAATATATCTGTGATGCGGTATGTACTATAAACATTTTCAGCCTGAAGTTCAAATTCAAAAATGAATCATGGTTATTTCAAAGATATATATATATATATATATATATATATATATATATATATATATATATATATATATATGAAACAGATTATTTCAGCCCGGTGTTAACCTCAGTGTCCACACACACACACACACACACAAACACACACACTCACACACATATAGGGCTGACGGTTGTAATTAAGAGTCTCCATGTACAGTTGTTTTAAAATGTGCTCAATACACATTTAAAGAAAAGATAAGAAATATAGCTTTAACAGCCAGAGCTTTTAAATATAATATTATTAAAAATATTAAAAATAATATTAGGAAGAACGTAATTCTAATTGTTTATTTGGGTAGGCTACATTCAGTTTCTTTGCCATGTTTTCAGTATTTTCTTAAGGTTTTTATAAAGAATACGAGAAAAACTGAATAAAACAACTTACAAAATTTATCTTCTTCATCACTATATATCTTTACTTCCACGGTCATTAAAGTGGGCACTTATTTTAAATAGACACATCATTTTATTAAAGAACTATCGGCTTACGTAAAAGTGGGCGTCTATTTCAAATGAAAATGTTATGCTATAATAACTTTTGAAATAAGAAAAAATGCCGGAATAAAAAGAAAATTCATTAATCCATTAAAATATTTGATGCCTCAATACACTATCTATCTATCTATCTATCTATCTATCTATCTATCTATCTATCTATCTATCTATCTATATACGTGTGTGTATGTGTGCATGCGCTTGTGTGTGCGTTTGTGCATATGCTGCATCAGTATATATATATATATATATATATATATATATATATATACATATTTCTAAATATTATTTATATATTTATTCTTTATATAAGACCATATAAATATTTACAAGTACATATATATATATATATATATATATATATATATATATATACGATTTAGAATCTAGAAATAAACATATTAGTATTCATGATAGATAGGCATATATGATTTTTATATACGATTATTGATTATATTCAATTATATATAATGTCTGAAAATATATTTAAAAGAAAATAAAATTTAATTAAAATTTAAATAAGATATCAAAGACTAACAATGCATAAAATATAAAATTTTCATTATCCTAATCAATTTAGTAATGAAAAACCAATCATTATATTTAAAAGAAAATTTTGATTTTAGAACCCAAAAATCAGTCGTATCCAAATTGTGGGAATCAAAATGCTTTGCAGATTTTAATAAACTCAATGGAAAATATTTCTTTATATGATAAATTAAAATTAATATATATATATATATATATATAATTTAGCTCAAATCGATCAATTATCAAATTTGAACAACTGAACAGAATATTTTCTAATTATTTCTTATTTTAACCGATAACTCTCTCTCTCTCTCTCTCTCTCTCTCTCTCTCTCTCTCTCTCTCTCTCTCTCTTTCAGATATATAGATATGAATTTATTTAAACAAACATTCTGCCGACAGTTATTTTATTGCATTTTTTTAATTTCGGGATAATATACACACACTCACATATATTGTGTGCATATCTTACATTTAGCACGTAGAAGTGCTCACACTGAAACAAAGAAACACACACACACACACACACACACACACACATATATATATATATATATATATATATATATATATATATATATATATATATATGAGAGAGTGTGAAAAAGTTATCGGTTAAAATAACGTTTATTACCATCATTAAAAACTATCTTGCAATGTTGAAACAAAATGTACGATTTTGTAGTAGATTGTAGATGTTCTCAAGTATGATTTATAATGAACATAGCCCAGATGGAGCGCCTTGTGAGGATCGAACTCACTACTCTGTCGCAATTGTTCTTGCGAGACAAGCTTACTAACGACGTCAAGATGCATAAGTTATACCCGTTATTTGAATTGGAAGATAGTGTGTGTGTGTGTGTGTGTGATGAAGAATGACTGGCGAATTACTTCTACAAAGATTTTTACTCTGTTATTGGCGTGCGAACTAGAAATTTCTACATACACTAAATCCCCCCCCCCCCCGCCAAAAAAAAAAAAAAAGGTTGCACACAAGAAAAGACAATAAAGTACACTTAAATACCTTGTCAAACATGTTTATATATTAAAACCCCAAAATTACAGCTTCAAAGCTCTCTCTCTCTCTCTCTATCTCTCTCTCTATATATATATATATGATTTTTAACTATAAGGATATTTTTTAAATTAATTATATAAAATCGTACCAATATAACCACGAATATAATTTTATGACACACACACACAGAAGAATCAAAACTAATCACCCGGGCATTGTGATCAAAGACCACAAGAACAGAATGTGTTCTTTTACTGACATGACAATCTCTGCAGAAAAGAAAAAAAATTATCAAAATAAAACGATCTTCAAGTGGAAATCTAAAAAATGTGGCACATGGGCGCATGAACATATCAATAATTCCGGTTGTAGTAGGAACACTCGGATTAACTGGAAATGGTTCTGATAGACGTATTTAAATCATCCCTGGCAACGCATGCCTTAAAGAAATACAAACAAATTGTTCTCACAAATACGTCTGACATTTTACGAAAGGCTTTATATGTAAAATATCTGTGATATGAGGTTGTTTTATTTTTATATTTTTATTAAAATATGTTTAGTGGAAAATGTGATAATTCCTTTTCCGACCTTTGGTCACTCGTTGGGACCCAGAAGGAAATGATTATAAAACAGAAATCAAAGAAAATAATATTCATCACAAGTACACATTACGAAGATCGCTATCTATGTAAAATCTTTCTGAATTTAGCGTTTTTTTTTTGTTTTGTTTTGTTTTATATAAAAATGATCAGTTGAAAATGGCATGAAGTTATTTCTGATCTCAGGTCAGTGGTTTGGACCCGCAAGGAAATGCGTATACAACAGAAATCAGAGGAAATAATAATAAAAATAATAATAATAATAATAAAAATAATAATAAATAAAAAATAGAAAAAATGTGGAAATTGAAAACAAGAGTTATGCCAGTGATAGTAGGTGCACTTGGAATGATATAAAAAATGGAACAAAACAACACATTGAAAAAATCCCTGGAAACTTAATTGGAGTAGATAGACTAAACTATCGCCCAGTTCACACTCCACACACGTCTATTGAACGGGTGAAGAGGCTCATCCCTTGTTTCATGTTTAGGATATGGTTCCCGGCTTTCTCTTTTCCAATCTTTTCACTCTACGTAGCCCCCTGCACATCAGTGGCGTTACCGCCTTGCTCGGGGTGATATGATTAAAAAAAAGAAAAAAAAAACAGCTTAAGAGATATACAAAAAATTGTCTTATTAAGTACAGCCCACACACTAAGGAGAACTTTGTCTATGTAACGCTAGGGATGATGGGGAAGATAGAAAAAACATGAAATGAAGCCATAACAACACGCCACGACCTGCCTTAGGTCTTCCCGCAGACTTGGTTGGTAGTGCGACCATAGCAGAAATCGAAATATGATGAAAAATGACATAATAATAATAATAATAATAATAATAATAATAATAATAATAATAATAATAACAACAACAACAACAAACAAGAAATAATAATAAAAATAGTGTTCTAGGAACTAAAACGAAGAGCTTTAAAATATTTGAGATCTTTGATTGATTTTTTATTTTTATTTTTAGTACAAATATGTTAAGTGGAAAATGTTATGAAGCAATTTCTGACCTTAGGTTTCTGGTTGGGACCCGGAAGAAAATTAATATACAACAGAAATTGAAGAAGAAGAAGAAAATGACAGAACATTACTTGCGGTTTATTTTACAAGCTATTAAAATCGAAACAAACAAAAACAAAAATTAATAGGCATAATTAAATTAATCGAGGTGATATTATCAGTCTTTGATAATATTTCCCCCAAAATAAATAAAAAAACAAAACATCAGACACTAAAAATCTCGCGATCCGCCGATTTCCTCATCATCTTTCATAATCTTTTCAAATAACTTAAAACGAACGACGCCAAATGCCAAAGGAGTGGTACGTTTTATAACATTTAAAATAAATGGATCCAAGTATTATTTCTTGCATCCAAATAAAAACTATTATCTTTTAAATATGAATATTAAATATCAAATATAAATTATTTTACTTTTACTGTGACCAATTGTTATTAATCGTCTTTACCATATCCTTAAAAAATACTTATTAATTAAAAATAATTTTATTCATATATATATATATATATATATATATATATATATATATATATATATAGTATAAGTAGTACAAACTAATGGGTTAGCGTCCCACTGTTTGTAATGAGTTATTTTTTAAGAGTGCTCGATAATTAGGAGAGCATTAGTAATATTCTTATAAGTTTATAATAAAGACATAGTTTAACTGCAACATAAGAGCCATTGTGTTGCAGTGAATTATGTTTTATTATAAACATTTATAATAAGAATATTACGATATATATATATATATATATATATATATATATATATATATATATATAATTGCATAATTACTTAGTTTTTAGTCATAATAAAATTAGACCAGTACACATTTGTATTGAAAAGTGTTCAATACGATTATATTGTTGAACTTTTGAATAGTCTTCATTTACAAACGAGTTATTACGCGTAATAGCTCGTTTACAAATGAGGAATATATATATATATATATTTGTAAATAATTTATGAATTTATTTACTCAAATATATATATATATATATATATGTATATGCATGTATGTAAAGGATATATATATATATATATATATAAAGGTACAGATGTCAAGTCGGTAAACGGCGAGGATGATCCAATAAGATCAACTTAATCTAAAATATTAAGTGTTATATCTATACAGAGAGCTCAATGGATGTTATCCAGAGCTATTGACATTTATAAAGGAAAGCTCAAAATATTATTTAGATTGGCTATAAATTATAATTCATTTCTAGGAATTAATTATAATTTATAATCAATCTGAATTATGTGTTGAGTTTGCCTTTATATATATATATATATATATATATATATATATATATATAAATGAAAAAAAAAAAGACTTATCTTAGCTGACGGGTCTGGTACTTTCCAGGATAAACGGATTTTATCAAGATAAATATAAAGATTTATTTGGTATATTCAATTAAAGGGTGAAACAAGTCTGCGTCCAAGACAGGTTTACCAGGCCTTTTGTCTTTTATCGTCTTTTTACAAATCTACACACACACACACACAAACGCACACAACACACGTGCACACACACTCACTCACACCACACACACACACACACACACACACACACACACACACACACACACATATATATATATATATATATTGTCCATTTTACAAATCTACACACACATACACACTCACACTCACACACGCATATATATCTATTAATCTTTTACAAATCTACGCACGCACAAAAACACACACATGCACACACTGACACAGACATATACATATTTTTAGAGAATAAATAGATTTTATTTCTAATTTAACATATTTTTTATTACTTCAGACTTTATTTTTAGTGTTTATCCCTATTTGAGTAAAAATAACGTTCAAAGTAGAGATCCTATGTCGAAATGTACATCCGACACCTTTGAATTTTGAAAATTTTCTCTAATTTATACTTATATATATATATAGTTATGTTCATTAATAAATATACAAATGAGGAGAGTGTGCATATGGGTAGTATTAATATTCAGGTGTTACTTAAACATTACTCAATCTAGGAACAGTGTTGTATCATATATATATATATATATATATATATATATATATATTATCCTACGTCTATAGCGCGACTCGGAGCGATAGACGTTGGATAATATATATATATATATATATATATATATATATATATATGAACTGTAAACTGTAATCTGCAGAATTTTAAGAAAATGACTTATTAGTAATATCAATAAAACTATCATTATTTCGATCGCAAATTACATCATTATTGATTGGAAGGTTTGTTAATTTTCTAATATCGGTCAGTTCCATATGAAACGATTTAATAATTTTAAACATGATCGCAAACTTGCAAATATATAAAGTCTATCCTTTTGATATTTTATTGCAAATAGTCGGAAATTAATACTTCATAAACAAAACGGTTTCATAATGAAATTGCAAATTTAGATTACGAGTGTTTCGGCTGTTCCCAGTGCTCCACGTACAATCGGTGCTGTTGTTATTCTCATGTTGTTTCATGTCTTCATTTCATGTTCTTCATTTCATGCAGTTTTTCGCTTCCTTTCAATTTTATGTTGGGGTTCAATGGAAAGGCAAAATCTACCGACACGTATTCATTTCTTGTTCAAGATATTTAGATCTGGTCAACTGGCCTGCATTGACTCATAAAATCATAGACATTATTATTGTTGTTATTATTAATATGATTATTATTATCATTATTATTCTTAATAATAATAATAATAATAATAATAATAATAAAATTGATTATATGTAAAAGTATGTATTTTAAGACGTTCATAACGTGAAAATAATTTTTTGAAATGAAACTTTGAAAATAGCTAAAAATTGCTACAATCTTATATCAGATATAAATTTTGAAACCCTTATTATTATTATTATTATTATTATTATTATTATTGAGAAAATGCTATTTAAGAAAAAAAGAAGACTTTAACTATATTTAAGCTTTAGCAATATTTCGACAGCGTGTCTGACAAGTTATGTTTAAAAATTACCTACAAGTATAAAAAATAGTACAAAAATGCAAAAAATTATCTTTGTATAAATTTCTATTATTATTATTATTATTATTATTATTATTATTATTATTATTATTATTATAGGAGATTAAGTGACAGCAAATCTCCTTAATATTCAATTACGCTTCTGTTGTTTTTTTTTTTTATTCAAGTAAAGATAAGGAGAAAGCTGAGACAGGTAAATTTGGGTTTGAGATATTTCAGCAGTCACTTGTTAAAAATCACGCGATTATTTACGTAGCGATCGGTACTTCTGGTTACGATCAGAGTGTAGTATCTGTGCGCTTTGCGAAAAGCGTTCCACACAGGTCAGTCTTCTCATAATAAAATCGGTATTAAGCAACTGATGTTAGGCCTCTCTATATATATATATATATATATATATATATATAGGGTAGGCCCAAAAGTAGGTGGATAGTAAATGCCAACATTTATTTTGTGTAGCGGTTGTACAATGATGTTCATTATAACTATGGTTTTTGTGCAATATCATTTTAAATTTATAATTGTCAATGTAATAATGGTATTAGTAAATATAATTTTATATGAAATCTCAAAATAAATGTTCCATTTACTGTCCACCTACTTTTGGACCACCCTATATATATATATATATATATATATATATGTGTGTGTGTGTGTGTGTGTGTGTGTGTGTATATATATATATATATATATATATAAAGTAGAATCTTTGGAACTTAGTAAGGTAAATTCCAAAGGAGCTTAAATCCACTGAGAACTCAATGTTAAGATTTAAGATTTATCATAATCAACAACATGAGTTGAATGTTTTATAAACCTATTGGTTTATAAAAACACACACACACACATATATATATATATATATATATATATATATATATATATATATATATATATCTTAGGGATCAATTTCAGGCCAGAGAAAAAGATTTGAGAAACAAATTCTCACTAAAATTGGTTTTAAGAGAAAGATGTGATAAATGCCAAATAACAGTAGTAATTGTTGCTCAGACAATGAATGACGAATGTTTCCTCATAAGGAAACGGTTAATGTTACCATTACCAATACCCCATATCAGTCGGTTAAGTGCCATACATGATACACGATTGGGCGATCATGTCTCGAAAGAGACATGACTGACTATGCAGAAGATTTTCCCGCAATAGGTTACCCTTAATTTCTGCGATAGACTGGGTTCCAATCAAGGCTACAGAACCTAATCTGTCCTGACGTTTAACCAATAGCTGGAGGGAGAAGAGACGGATTAATGCCTTCCCCTAGGGGATTTGCGCGTAAGTGATTGCAACTAATTCAATTGGAATTCGAACTCTGCTCTACGATTACTCTTTCTAAACCGATAACCATTGCACCACAACGCACATCCAATACCTCATCCACCTGAGTAAATTAACATTTCATTATTTATTTTCAAAAGACCTTTTGACATTTTATTGGTATTCATCAGTTTTTCATCTACTGATTTACTGTAGCATTTTTTATTGCTTCTCAGATATCTTTAATAGGAGTATATAGGTTCTCCTATCGCCCGGTTCACACTTCTCGCTGGTCTTTTGAACGGGAGAAGAGGTTTATCCCTTGTTTCTTGTTTATGATCGATTTTCCGGTTGCTTCTAAAGTATGCTTTAGTTCTGTACTACTAACGGCTGCGCTTGAACCGTGAAATTTTATTCATTATTTCTTACATTTTAGTTTTTCTCTCCCTCCATAGGAGTAGATAGGTTCACATATCACCCGGTTTACAGGCTTCCCCGGTATTTTGAACAGGAGAAGAGGTTTATCCTTTGTTGCCTGTTTAGACTTGCGTTTAAGGATTCTTTTAAGTTATTCTCATTCTCTTTCACTCCCAGTACTGCATTATATCATAGTGATATTATCGCGTTAAGGGTGAATTAATTTTTTAAAGAACCTTTGCTTGAATCTTATTTATCATTCTCGAATCAGTCAGTCAGTTAAGTGCCATACGCGATACACGCTTGGGCAATCATGTCTCGAAAGAGACATAACTGAATGGGCAAAAGATTATCCCGCAGTCGGCTACCATTGCTTTCTGTAATAGACTGGTTGCCAGCCAAGGCTATAGAACCCAATCTGTCCTGTTATTTAACCCATACGTGGTGGGAAGTGGCGGATTAATACCGATCCCAAGGGTATTTGCGCGTAAGTGAATGCAAGGAATTCAACTGGAATTCGAACCCTGGCACGCCGATATCTCGTTCTGAGTCGATATCCACTGCACCACAACACACATATACCTCTCCTTTAATGATCGAACCTAAATTTCTATCAGCTGGAGAGGTTGGTTCCCTGAGTTTGGTCATCGAAGCCTTTGTTGCTTTGTAAAACGTGAAGACGCATTGTTTTGTATAAATATAGCTTTTAGCTTAGTGCTTCATGCCTGTGACGTGTATTACGCAAAAAAGAAATGTTTCGTCTAAGATTGTACAATAATTTTCTGCATTTATCTAAATATCATTATCAACTTTGAAGAGATTTACAATTTTACTGCCTACACTACTCTCAGAAAACAGCATCATCTGCCTGTTGGTGACTTCTTCGATTTGATATTTCGATGAAGGGTCCAACTTCAAGACAACATATCAGTTCAATCCAATGTAGCTCTACATTAATTATTAAAAGTTTATTGTTGAGTAATCAATTTCCATGTACTTTTTCTCCCAAGTTACACCCATGAAATGCAAATATTTTCTTGCTGCATAATTCATTTTTTTTCTCTCTGATTAGTCATTTGATTTGTGAGTTATTCTTAAAGCAGTAATAAAAATAATAATTATTATTATTATGTCATTGTTCATCATATTTAGATTTCTGCTATGGTCGCACTACCAACCAAGTCTGAGGGAAGACCTAAGGCAGGTCGTGGTGTGTTGTTATGGCTCCATTTCATGTTTTTTTCTATCTCCCCTATCATCCCTAGCGTTACATAGACAAGGTTTTCCTTAGTGTGTGGGCTGTACTTAATAAGACAATTTTTTGTATATCTCTTAAGCTGGGGTTTCCAGGGATTCTTTCAATGTGTTGTTTTGTTCCATTTTTTATCATTCCAAGTGCACCTACTATCACTGGCTTGACTCTTGTTTTCAATTTCCACATTTTTTCTATTTCAATTTCCAGGTCTTTATATTTTGACAGTTTTTCGAATTCCTTGGTTGCTATGTTACAATCCGCTGGACAAGCCATATCAATTAATAGACAAGTTTTCTCTTTCTAGTTTTTAACAATAATGTCCGGCCTATTTGCTTCAATTTTTCTGTCTGTGTAGATGTTGAAATCCCATAGAATGGTTACATCTTTTATTTCTGTAACCGGTGCTGGGTGATCTTCATACCAGTGTTTGTTTACATATTTTCCATAGTGTTTGCACATTGTCCAGTGTAAATATTGCCCCATTCTATCGTGATTATTTTTATATTCATTTGGGGCAAGTACAGAACAGCCTGAGATTAGATGGTCTATTATTTCTTGGTGTTTATCAGAAAACCTGCATTTTGGATCCATATTATTATGTATAATATTTGCCTGAAAGTTTCTAGTGAAAATACTTATTATTATTATTATTATTATTATTATTATTATTATTATTATTATCTTGTGAAAGTTTTCAATTTTTTCTTAATTGTTCTGTTGTCTTTGTTCAACTTCTTTGCAATTTCGTAAAGTTGCATTCCCATCACTTAAATCATGACGATGTTTGTTTTCCGTTTTAAGATTCTCTCTTTCTTTTCACCCGTGACAATATCAGTGTGTTTGAAATTTAAAAAAAATAATTAAATAAATTAAATTTATCTACTATACGTCGAATTGCGTTAAGATATCGTATCATTGTAAATATATTTTTATGAAAACAAATTTTAGTTCTAATAAAAACAGATTATTATACGCCAAAATTCACATGGTTTATTTATCAAAAAGCTATGAGCATATTCAATAAATTTGTCACACACACACACACGCACACACACACACACACACACACACACACACATATATATATATGCATATATACGGGTGTGCGTTTCATGCATGCATGTGTGCGTTCATGCGTGTTTTTTCAAGTGTGTGTGTGTGTGTGTGTGTGTGTGTGTGTGTGTGTGTGTGTGCGCGCGCGTTCGTGTGTGTGTGTGTGACCGCGTGCGTGTTAAAGGTAGACCGATGTTTAAAATGTCCTTTAAAAATCTTGGAAAACGTTCTAATTCCTGGTCTTCACAAGATCTTTGGCATTACGATGCGATTCGATCTTCAAATACCTGATAATTGATTTCCATCGTAAAACCCTCATGGCTAAAATCTTTACTATGGGTCTTACCCAGATATGAAACACTTAAAAAAAGACTATTAATTGCATCTGCTATTTCTGTTGCACACACACACACACACACACACACACACACATATATATAGTAAAGTTTTGTAATTTGCTTGAAGCATTGTGTAAAATAATTATATGGTTTATGTTTTGAAGGCTGTCACAATGCGTTGAGTAAAATAAAGGAAGCTAAAGAAGTTTTTGGGTATTACCTATTTATTAAACATTAATATTTCGAGATCAAAATCTCATCATCAGAATGGTAGAAAAGATTTTGTCTGTCCGGGTATCTTCACGGCAAATAGGTAATACCCAAACTTCCTTACAACGCATTGTAACAGCCTTCAAGACATAACCCATATATATATATATATATATATATATATATATATATATATATCCAGCGTTTTATGAATCTAGATTATCATTACTGTATGTATGCACTAATAGTGTATCTCGTTTTAATTTAGGACGAAATGACAGCAAGTGTCCTTGTTTTTGTTTTTTTTTTAATATTTTTTGCTATTTTTGTTAGTTTTCTAACATATTTTACCATTCTTAAGCTTTTCCTTCTTTTAGCAAGATTCCTGTAGACCATTTGAAACAAATGATAACGGATACATATAATATTATTCTAAATATGTTATTATCACCTGTATTATTATTACATAATATTCTTACCTATATTATTACCTGTATTAGGGGCGTTAATTTCATTATATATATTCGCTTTTTTATAAGTAATGTCTTACAGATTTAAATCGAAATCAAGTGATAACAAGTTTTCTTGGTTGACATATATATGTCGTGATTATCGTTGGATATTGACGTTCGTCATCATCATCATCATCCTCTATGTGCCGTGTCCCTTCAGGACGTAGGCGATCATGGCCCTCCACTTCTCCTTATCCCTTGTTGCTCTTAACATCCCTTCTCCTGTTATTCCACTCAACCATCCATCCGTTCAAGTTCATCAGGTATGTCGAGCACTGCTTTCCCTTGTCCCTCTTCCCCTCTATTCACCCCGTGAGCATCAGATTCTCCAAGCCCTCCTTCGTCATTCAGTCAGTTAAGTGCCATACATGATACACGCTTTGGCCGATCATGTCTCGAAAGAGACATGACTGACTGGGCAGAAGATTATCCCGCAGTAGGTTGCCATTGTTTTCTGCAGTAGACTGGTTGCCAGTCAAGGCTACAGAACCCAATCTGTCCTATTGTTTAACCCATAATTGGAGGGGATAGACAGATTAATACCTTTCCAAAGGGTTTTTGGGTAAGTGAAAGCAAGGAATTCAACTGGAATTCGAACCCTGGCACGCCGATATCTCGTTCCGAGTCGATATCCACCCCACCAAAACGCACATCCCCTTCTTTATTACAGGCCCCAAAAACTTCAGTTGTTTTTTCCTGATGTTGAGTATTAGTGTCTTTTTTGTGTCCATCGTCTCCAAAAATGAATACTCACATGATTGACCGAGGAGTAGAGGAAAACTGAGGATGACATACTTAATGAGTTTAAATAGATGGAGGGATGTGGTTTTGGAGAAATAACTAAAAAAGAACATTTCTTAAGAGCAATAAAGGACAGGGAATTGTGGAGAGCCATGATCGCCCACGTTTTGAAGGAACACTGCACGTTAAGAATATTCTCCGTTCACTTTATATATAACAAAAGAATTAATACTTTTTTTTCATCTCGCCGTGTAGTTAACAATGAAATAATCCTTTACATTATTTACACTGTTCAGACAGTTGTCCTCATCTTTATTGTTATGTTTACTACGTTTCATCTGTTGTACGTTCCGGACTTCTTCAGGTGCTATGAATTTTGAATCAAACACTTTATTTCGATCACTGAGGTATATCATTCTCATTACATGTGCGATGCCACTTCCTGAAACCATGTAGTTATCTCTTTAACTAAACTCTCTCTCTCTCTCTCTCTCTCTCTTGATCTCACAGCTCTTTGGGTCAAGTCACTGGAACTAAACAACACCAGGACCATGTGTCCTTGAGGAGCTGAATTCCTATCATCTGCATACTATTATTATGTGAGTTAATGGTGTTATCAACATTACTAGTACAAGAGTTGCTTTCTTTTTAAAATGTTTTTCTATTAAAAATTTTACTTAGTCGGTTAAAATGTTTGTCGATCAATTTAAAAAGTTTTGACTTATATTAATACTAGATAGTTGGCAGAAAGTGGGGTTGCTATCACCTCCTCATCTAAGATCCGCAAGATCGTCATTTGTCTATCAGATCCGACTTCTTTCTAGGATGTGGTAATCAATTTGAATAACAACGTCCCAGGCTTTCTTATTGCTTTTAATTCCTAGAACACTATTATTATTACTATTATCGTTATTATTACTATTATCGTTATTATTACTATTATCGTTATTATTATTATTATTTCTTTTAATTTCTGTTGTGTAGAGATTTCCTTCTGGGTCCCAAAGATCTAAGGTCAGAAATGGCTTCATAACAATTTCTACATATCATTTTTATTTAAAAAAAAAAAAAGAAGAAAAAAAAAACTAAGATCACACACATTTGACATAGATAAAGTTCTTCGTAACATGTGAGCTGTATTTCTGATTATTATTTTTTTTTTTCATTATAATTTTATTTCTGCTATGGTCGCATTACCTACCAAGTCTGCAGGAAAACCTAAAGCAGGACGTGGTGTGTTGTTATGACTCCATTTCATGTTTGTTTTTATATCTCCTTAACATCCCTAGCGTTACATAGACAAAGTTCTCTTTAGTGCGTGGCTGTACTTGACAAGACAATTTTTTGTATATCTCTTAAGCTGGGGTTTCCAAGAATTCTTTCAATGTGTCTTTTTGTTCCATTCTTTATCATTCCAAGTGCACCTACTATCACTGGTACGACTCTTGTTTTCAATTTCCACATTTTCACGCACATTTTACATAGATAAAGTTCTTCATAACATGTGAGCTGTACTTGTGATTATTATTATTATGTCATTTTTCATTATAATTCGATTTCTGCTATGGTCGTACTACCAACTAAGTCTGCGGGAAGACCTAAGGCAGGTCGTGGCGTGTTGTTAGGGCTCCAGTTCATGTTTTTTTCTATCTTCTCTATCATCCCTAGCGTTACAGAGACAAAGTTCTCCTTAGTGTGTGGGCTGTACTTAGTAAGACACTTTTTTGTATATCTCTTAAGCTAGGGTTTCCAGGGATTCTTTCAATGTGTTGTTTTGTTCTATTTTTTATCATTTTATTATTATTATTATTATTATTATTATTATTATTATTATTATTATTATTATTTCCTTAGATTTATGTTGTATACACATTTTCTTCCGGGTCCCAACCAGAGGCTAAAGGTCAGAAATAGGTTTATAACATTTTTCTCTGAGCATTAAAATAAGAAAAAAGAAAAGAAAATACAACTAAGAAGGAGACAACCTACGATCACATACATGTTACCCTAACCCTAGGGTTAGGGTTAGGGTTAGGGTTTGTATTTCTTTAAGTAATGAGCTACCAGGATTCTCTTCGATGAGCTTAACGAAACCTTTTCCAATCAATCTGTTTGTTCTGATTACAACTGGAATTATTGACGTCCTCATGTACCACATTTAAATTTTCACTTCAAGATCCTTGTGTTTTAAATTTTTTTTTTTTTTTTGAAGATCTTCAGAGATACTTTGCAATCAGCAGAGACTGCCATGTCAATAAGGAAGAACATTATGTTCTTGTGATCTTTGATTACGATATCTGAGCGATTGGTTTTGTAACCGGGTCTGGGTGATGTTCATATCAGGTTCTTAGTTTCATTCCCGTAAAAGTTACTGATTTCCCAGTGCAGGTATTGACACTCTGCTATGTCGAGTAATATATTCAGTCCAGCTTGATACAAGATGGTCAATTGTTTCTGGATATTTATCACAGAGTTTGCATTTTACGTTAACACAATTTGTCATTATTTTTTTCTGATTATTCTGATTATTATTATTATTATTATTATTATTATTATTATTATTATTATTATTACATTTTCATCATAATTTGATTTCTGCTGTGGTCGACCTACCTACCAAGTCTGCGGAAAGACCTAAGGCAGGTCATGGTATGTCGTTGTGGCTACATTTCATTTTTTTCTATTTTCTATAACATCCCTAACGTTACATAGACAAAGTTCTTCTTTTGTGTGAGGGCTGTACTTAACAAGACAATATTTTGGATATCTCTTAAGCTGGGGTTTCAAAGGATTCTTTCAATGTGTTGTTTTGTTCCATTTTTTATCATTCCAAGTGCACCTACTATCACTGGTACAATTCTTGTTTTCAGTTTCCACATTTTTTCTATTTCAGTTTTCTATGTCTTTGTACTTTGATAGTTTTTCAAATTCCTTGGTTGCTATGTTACAAACCGCTGGACAAACCATATCAATTTATAAGCAAGTTTGTTTTCTTTTCGGTTTTTGACACAAATGTCCGGCCTATTTGCTTCCATTTTTCTGTCTGTGTAGATGGTGTAAACCCATAGAATGGTGACGTCTTCTATTTCTGTAACTAGTGCCGGGTGATGTTCATACCAGTGTCTGTTTACATATTTGCACATTGTTTAGTGTAAATATTACCCCACTCTATTGTGACGATTATTATTATGTCATTTTTCATCATATTTCGATTTCTTCTATGGTCGCACTACCAACCAAGTCTGCGGGAAGACCTAAGGCAGGTCCTAGTGTGTTGTTATGGCTCCATTTCATGTATTTTCTATCTCCCCTAACATCCTTAGCGTTCGTGAGCTTTACTTAACAACACAATTTTTTCTCTATCTCTTAAGATGGGGTTTCCAGGGATTCTTTCAATGTGTTGTTTTGTTCCATTTTTTATCATTCCAAGTACACCTACTATCACTGGCACAACTCTTGTTTTCAATTTCCATATTTTTTCTATTTCAGTTTCCAGGTCTGTTATTATTATTATGTCATTTTTCATCATATTTCGATTTCTGCTTTGGTCTCACTGCCAACCAAGTCTGCGGGGAGACCTAAGGCAGGTAGTGGCGTGTTGTTATGGCTCCATTTCATGTTTTTCTATCTTCCCTATCATCCTCAGCATTACATAGATAAAGTTTTCCTTAGTGTGTGGGCTGTACTTAATAAGACAATTTTTTGTATATCTCTTAAGCTGGGGTTTCCAGGGATTCTTTCAATGTGTTGTTTTGTTCCATTTTTTATCATTCCAAGTGCACCTACTATCACTGGCACAACTCTTGTTTTCAATTTCCACATTTTTTCTATTTCAATTTCCAGATTATTATTATTATTATTATTATTATTATTATTATTATTATTATTATTTTCTTTGATTTCCATTGTATACATATTTCATTCCAGGTCTAAATAAGAGACCTAAGATCAATAATGGCTTCATGACAATCTCCACTGATCATTTTTGTAAGAAACGAAAATAACAAAGCAAAATTACACACATTTTATACCGATGCAACTCTTCATAATGAGTAGGTTGTACTTGTTTGTACAAGTTTTTGTATTTCTTTAAGGCATGGGCTACCAGGGATGCCTTCTTTGAGTCTATTAGAACATTTTCCAGTCAGTCTGAGGGTTCTAACTACAATTGGAATTATTGATGTCTTCATGTGTCGCAATTTTAAGACTTCCACTTCAAGATCCTTGTAGTTTGATAATTTTTTGAAGATCTTTAACGATAAATTACAATCTGCAGAGACTGTTAATAAGAAAGTACATTCTATGGTCTTTAATTATGATGTCTGGGCGATTGGCTTTGATTACTCTATGTGTATGATAAAGTCCCATAACACTGTTGCAGGTCCTGTGTCTGTAACCAGGTCTTGGTGGTGTTCATTACAGCTTCTTGCTTGCAGTTTCTTTCCCGTAAAAGTTTCATCTTTTCCCGTGTAGATATTGACCCACTCTATCATACCGAGTTTTATATTCAGTGGGTGCTAACAATGTACCCCTGATACGAGACGGTCAGTTGTTTATGGATATTTATCACAAAATCGGAATTTAGAGTCAACACAATTTTTCAGTAGGTGTGCTTGGTAATTTCTAGTCAGTAAACATTGGTCCTGCACAGCAAGGATAAAACCTTTGGTTGTTGTTGTTGTTGTTGTTGTTGTTGTTGTTGTTGTTGTTGTTCGGAACTTTTCTTTAATAGCCTGCTTTATTCACTCATAGAGTGGAGTACAGCCTTTAGACTTCGGCCGATCATGACGGTGTTATGAATATGATGCATAATATCCTTTTTAGTATGTAAGCCGTGTCAAGGCGGACAGTCATCTGGAATCTTAAATCTTGTATCTTGATATTACCAATCTTTGTTGGTGTATTTTGTTCCAATCCTTTATTGAACAGACTTGGAGCGCTTACATGGTCCACGTTCTCTCAATTTCTGTTTTTAGATTTTTACATTTATTATTATTATCAAATTCTGTTCGTGAACATTTTTGAGTTAATTTTTCAAATTAGGCAAACAAATCTATTTTTAGCTAAAAAATCAGAAGAAAGCATTATTAAATTTCACAAGAATAGTAACCGTCAAAAATGAAATTACTTATGCATGGATAGACATGCCTAAATAGAAGCTAGTAGCTGAATGCTCTGTCTATGATCCCAATGTCACTTGTTGACATTTCTGCTCACATCAGCGCACAATGTCTGCACAATGTGAAAAAATGTTGCACACGCATACACACAATATATATATATATATATGTGTGTGTGTGTGTGTGTGTGTGTGTGTGTGTGTGTTTTGCTTAAACGTTATTTCTAGTGGATATTTCTATTTGAGTAGACGCTTCGTTTATTTTGAACAGTATTTATTTATTTTCGTCTATCGGCCTGAATATTCAAGAAATCTTATCAAAGAAAAGTGTGCGATATGTGTGTGTGTGTGTGTGTGTGTGTGTGTGTGTGTGTGTGTGTGTGTGTGCTTGAATTTTGTAACTCTTTTATTTCGGCCTCTAAAGGTTCTATTACAATATATATATATATATATATATATATATATATATATATCCGAGTGAATACAGAGCGAAGAAAGAATTCTTACAACGCCCAAAAAGATGAATTTAAACCAGTGCTCGATATATAATATATAGAGCTGTGAATATTTATTAGAAATTATATATATATATATTAAGTAGTAATAGATATTTTTTATTTAACGATCCAACAGATTTTATTACTTAGACGTTATTTATAGTGGATACCCATATTTGAGTAAACGTTCCGTATATTTATTAAACAGTATATTTATTTATTTTCGTCTACTAGCCCGAATATTTGAGAGTTCGAACGAAAATAAATATTCTTTTTATCATTTATATATATATATATATATATATATATATATATATATATATATATATATATATATAATCATCGCAGACACATCTGTTTCACATCACTACGGTTAGACATCCGATTGCTTTTAACCATATTATACATATATAATACGGTTATGGGTAAATAAAAGGACAGGCTGGTTCCTGTAGCCTTAGTTGGCGACTGGTCTAGGAGAAAGAAAACTCTAAATTAAAAAACAGCATGGATAGGGTGAGGCTCCGGTACATTATCTTGCGCAAGACACACCACTTCTACTATAGTTGCAGTATATGTGATGCCCGGACAACTCTACTGAGTTAGGGGACTTGTGATCATGGTTGCAAACTGGGCCTATGACTCTTAGCTAGAACAAGTCAAAGAGACGCGCAACACTAAATTTAAAGCAGGGGCTAATTGGCTAAATGTTTCGTGGCAAATTCTGCCCTATTTATTCTTTGATCAATTCTCTTGCCGGGTCCTACGCCAACCGTCACCATCATCGAATCATAAACGTGTACAGTCATGTACTGTTAATTTGAAGATATCCTATTAGGGCCTCGTACGTCGAAAATCGACGG
>JBBBDQ010000548.1:6907500-6932500 GCA_037127315.1 Ascarosepion bandense | reverse complement strand
CACCACGGCCTTGAAAAAAGCACATGGAAATTACTTTATATTAGTGTCTGAAAATTAGCAAATCAAATTAAATAAGTTTTATCCTTATAATTGGTAATTAACACAAAATCTATTAAAAAAAATATTATAGTTAATGAAAACAAAAGTTTTTTTTTTTTGGTAGAGTGGTAGAACAAATGTTAATCGATATTAGTAAAGAAATATTTCTGCACCTAACAGTTAATAAGTTGACATATTTTTTCTCAAATGTCGTCTTAAATGTAAATTGGAAACTTTATCAGTAATAATGACAATAATAATAATAATAATAATAATAATAATAATAAATGTTCTGTAATTGCCACAAATGAATATAAAAATCGCCACGATAGAGTGGGGCAATATTTACATTGGACAATGTGCAAACACTATGGAAAATATGTAAACAAACATTGGTATGAAGATCACCCAGCACCGGTTACAGAAATAGAAGACGTCACCATTTTAGGGATTACACCATCTACACAGACAGAAAAATTGAAGCAAATAGGCCGGACATTATTGTTAAAAACCAGAAAGAAAAAAACTTGTCTATTAATTGATATGGCTTGTCCAGCGGATTGTAACATTGCAACCAAGGAATTCGAAAAACTGTCAAAATATAAAAACCTGGAAATTGAAATAGAAAAAATGTGGAAATTGAAAACAAGAGTCAAGCCAGTGATAGTAGGTGCACTTGAAATGATAAAAAATGGAACAAAACAACACATTGAAAGAATCCCTGGAAACCCCAGCTTAAGAGATATACAAACAATTGTCTTATTAATTACAGCCCACACATTAAGGAGAACTTTGTCTATGTAACGCTAGGGATGATGGGGAAGATAGAAAAAACATGAAATGGAGCCATAACAACATGCTACGACCTGCCTTAGGTCTTCCGGCAGACTTGGTTGGTAGTGCGACCATAGCAGAAATCGAAATATGATGAAAAATGACATAATAATAATAATAATAATAATAATAATAATAATAATAATAATGTGCACTTGGAATGATAAAAAATGGAACAAAACAACACATTGAAAGAATCCCTGGAAACCCCAGCTTAAGAGACATACAAAAAATTGTCTTATTAAGTACAGCCCACACACTAAGGAAAACTTTATCTATGTAATGCTGAGGATGATAGGGAAGATAGAAAAACATGAAATGGAGCCATAACAACACGCCACTACCTGCCTTAGGTCTCCCCGCAGACTTGGTTGGTAGTGAGACCAAAGCAGAAATCGAAATATGATGAAAAATGACATAATAATAATACGGAGAATATATAAAAAACTGAAAAAATTAACAAAAAATAAAACAATGTATTTGTCCTGTGATATTGTGATACATAAGTTATCTTATCAACTGTCAAATGTAGAAAAAAGATATATTGAAATACGGATTCAAATTTATAATGACACCAGTGAATTTAATCAAAACGGACATATTTTTTACGGATTTTTAATTAATTACGTTTTATATATAATCCGAACTAGAAGACAAAAAGAATGTTTTACCCATCTACAATTTCTAATTTTTTCATTTCTATTCTCCCAATGTTTACACTAAGGCAATATATCTAAAAAGAATTGTTTTTTATGGGAGGATCGAGTAAAAATAAAAATAAGCATAAAAACAGGGATGTTTAAACTTGATTTCTGGTTTAACGTCCATATTTTTAACATTGATTTAGTCCTGCTTGATATATATAGATTTTTAAGCATACCTTGTGTAGGAAATCATAAAGGATATACCGGTAGAAACTTATATATATATATATATATATATATAGATAGATAGATAGATAGATAGATAGATAGATACGAATAGACTGGGATAGATAGATAGATAGATAGATAGATAGATAGATAGATAGATACGAATAGACTGGGATAGATAGATAGATAGATAGATAGATAGATAGATAGATAGATAGATAGATAGATAGATAGATACGAATAGATACGAATAGACTGGGATAGATAGATAGATAGATAGATAGATAGATAGATAGATAGATAGATAGATAGATAGATACGAATAGACTGGGATAGATAGATAGATAGATAGATAGATAGATAGATAGATAGATAGATAGATAGATAGATAGATTAAAGTCAACTGACAAGTTACTGCGATTAAGTTTTCAATCGATTTTTCTTGTGTTCGTATAAGTGTTTTCATTTCTGAATATGAAGTGGGTAAAAACTTCATAGATGTTTTATATATTTGTGTATATATATGCATATATACATTTGCACAACTTTTACACACTTTATATCCAGAAGAAATACTTACACGGAGACAAGAGAAATTAAATAGAAAGTTTAAAAGCCATACCATGTCAGTCGTCTTTAATTAAACATGTTTAAAGAAAGATTTGCTGAACAAATAAACCACTATATATATATATATATATATATATATATATATGTGTGTGTGTGTGTGTGTGTGTGTGTGTGTGTGTGTGGGTGTGTGTGTTATTACGTTGAAACATGTGCAAACTACATTGAGTTTGTAGTTTTTACAAGTTCTAACGTAATAATTGATAATATACATACATATAAATATATACATATATATACATATATATATGCACTATATTATTTATGTTATATTATTTTATATTATACATATACTATATTTGCATATATATACGCTCTTTATTATATATATATATATATATATATATCATACAACTATACATATGTATGAATTATATTATACAATTACATATATGTGCACTATTTATTCCTAGCAGTATAGCCCGGCGTTGCTCGGGTGTAATGAAAGCTTTAAAACTAAGCCATGGTTCTGGAGCTCAGACTCTTTGGACGTTGGCACAAAAGACTAAAAGACTAAAAAGCAATAGTTGTTTCCAGACTGAAAGAAAAATGAATGGATGTAAGTCAAATTTTGATGTCCTGGTATCGATATCAAATCGATATCAAATTTTCTGCCCTATTGTAAGAACTGCAACCTTGAAACTTCTAAATATCATTTCTTATGTCTTTGTCTAGGAGTGTATCAAATTTGATTAAAATCGGACCACTCCTTCTATAACCCAAATTTTTCGATTATTGATTTTCGATATTTATCGAGGATACCTCGACACAAAACCTAGCTAAGAACACTCGCAGACGCTTATAGTACAACTGTGTAAATGTTCAAGAAAATCGGTTCAGCCGTTTCGGAGTCTATAAGTAACGGATACACACACAGACACACACACACACACACAGACAAAGTTTCATTTATAAATAAGTTTAGATATACATACACTATATTATACAATTATACATATATTTTGTATCGATTATTATATTATACAATTATTATATTATACAATTACACACACACACACACACACACACACATATATATATAAACATATATATATATATATATATATATATATATATATATATATACAAGTTAAAATTTATATATAATTAAATGTCTCCATAAAGACTGATGTAATTTTAAAAATATCCAGAATATAATTTACTCACTTTCATTTATCAGACATTAAACCTAACATCTTCCATAATTTACCTGGAATTTTCAGTTAATCTCATGCATATTTATGAACATTTCTTAAACTTATACATTTTGAAAAACTAACATTCTTTTTACCTTTGCTTACAAATACTGGTTGCAAAATAAAATCCTTACATTTGCTTTGATAACGTCCTTGATAGAATGAAACACGTCGGCTAAGAAAAATTTCCTTTTGTAATCATTACTTTGCAAAATTTTACAAGGTAGCCAGGAAGCCTTTGAAGTTAATAATAAGAAGAGACTAGCATGGGGAAGAGAGCACAAAAACTGGACACTAGAACAGTTCATTTGATGCACATGTCATTGTGTAGTATTAAGAAAAGAACCATTCTATTTTCATTTATTTTTTCACTGGGCAATAAATACTAAAAATAGTATGAAATAAATAATTTTTTAAAAACTGAAATGGTCTAATAATTATGGCCGGAAGTGTATATATATGTATATAGTGACGTAAATTAATAACAATAATTATGAAGTGGGTGTACATATGTATAGAATTATTATTCAGGTGTTAATAAAACAGAGGTTAATGTATGAACATAGCTGTATTATATATATATATATATATATATATATATATATATATTAATAGATATCCATATTATCCTTCGTCTATGGCACGACTGGAAGTTTCATTTGTTATGCAGTCATCAGGTGCATATTTCAAATTGACTGTTTAATAGATTTGAATTTAAATTCACTCGATGTTCATGGGAATTAAATCCAATAAAGTTAAGATTAAAAATGTAAACATTCTAAGGTTACATGAAGCTAAAAATTTAAAGTTAAAAGTTAAATTTATATATATATATATATATATATATATATATATATATATATAGTAAAGTAGAATCCTTGGTACTTGGTAAGATAAATTCCGCAGGAGATTAAATTCAATGAGAACTCAATGTTAGAATTTAACAGAGTATTTCAATAATGAAAATAAGTTGGATGTTTTTATATCAATGAGTTTATTAAAACATCCAACTTATTTTCATTATTTATATATATATATAGCATAATGATGATCCACGTATACTATCTTAATATGTATAGGAAAAACTACTAAAAAGTTGTAAGTTTAAAAATGTCTTTTTTAAAAGTATTTATTTCTATTATTATACATATATATTTAATATTTCAGACCGGCCTCGGCCTTTCATCAGAAACAAATGATTTTAAAATTTGAACTAGGAGCGTTCGTCGTGAGAAGCGTCTGTCGCGAGATGTTTACATCACGTGATGTAGAAAGCGATAGAGTTTTTTGAATATTTTTAAACGTAAACCTAACTGTAATAATACTTTTAAATGTTGTTTTAAAGAATATTTTTTTAAGTGTATCTAAAAAATGTTTAACTATTGAAATATTTATAAAGATTCAAAACACCTAAGTCCCTATTTAACCCTAGCCTGTATGTATTTAATTTTAAAATCTAGTATTTTTCTTTCTTTCTGCGTGAGTATGTGGAACTAAAATCGGAATCTATCAGTAAACATTTGCATAGACACACACACACACACACACACACACACATATATATATATATATATATATATATATATGAGAGGTTAATGATAAGTTATCGATATATATATGTGTGTGTGTGTGTGTGTGTGTGTGTGTGTGTGTGTGTGTGTGTGTGTGTGTGTTACTACGTTTTTACGATTTTTTTTTCTGTTCTTGTGATGATTTTCGGAATTTTACAACTGAAAATCTATTTAATTTCTATTCACTTTTGAACCTAAATTAAAATTCGCTTACATCCATGCATACAGAAACGCATACGCAACACACCCACGCACAGGCACACACATTATGGACTAAATGATAAACGCACACGCATACTTTCAATGAACGACGAAAGCATTCCGAGAAACTTAATAATAATAATAATAATAATAATAATATATATATATATATATATATATATATATATATATATATATATATTGGGATTCACTCACACATACATAATGCGGACTATTTAATTCTGACACACACACATATACACACGCACGTACACACACACTGTAATGAATGACTGATTTTCAATTAGCTATAACCTGGTTATCACTTGCGTTATGCTTTGTCAATGTTGTCTCTTCCAATAATAATAATAATAATAATAATAATAATAATAATAATCTATTTCTCGTTTCGTAAAGGCATGAACTTAATGGTAAAAGTGAGAAACATACAGTACATGTAAATTTTTGCACATAATTCCAAATAATTTCCGTTTAATAATTGTATATTATTACCATCTCTTCCCAGATTATTTTCCGAAAGTTACTCTCAATACCTTTTGATGGTTTATTTGTTTAAATAGTTTAGTTACAATTGTCTTCCTTTGACTCGCATCTTTTCCAGTTTTTCTCCGTTTCTTTGTGTTATCGAATTATTGAAAAACTGTTATTATGCATTGTATGAATAAACTCTACAGAATTTATTTGTTAATATACTATTTACATTATTCGGACTATTGCCCTCATTGAAAAACTGTTATTATGAAAAACTGTTATTATGAAAAACTGTTATGAAAATCTGTTATTGTGAAAAACTGTTATGAAAAACTGTTATTATGAAAAACTGTTATGAAAAACTGTTATTATGAAAAACATTGAAAAACTGTTATTATGCATTGTATGAATAAACTCTACAGAATTTATTTGTTAATATACTATTTACATTATTCGGACTATTGCCCTCATATTTATTGCTATTATTACAACCTTTCGGTCGTTGTACGCTCCGGTCTTCTTCAGGTGCTAGGAATTTCGAACCGAACCCTTTATTACGGTCACTGTGATATAGTATTCTTATTCCTTGTGCGATGTAATTCCTGGTAGCAATTTAGTTATTTCCCTTTAACTTAATTCTCTAAGAAGTGGAATCGCACATGAAATGAGAATGATATACTCCAGTGATTGTAATAAAGTGTTTGGTTCGAAATTTCTAACACCTGAAGAAGGCCGGAGCTTTGAACGGCCGAAACGTCGTAATAATGGCAATAAAGATGAGGACAATAGTCCTAAAAATGCAAATACTATTTCATCTCAGAAGTATAGACAAACACTGAAGGGTCGGTACGGACTCGATAGACCAAAGGCATTTGTTAATATCACTCATAGTGAGTTTCTAACTTAAATATCTTTACAGAAGTCAACCAAAGCTAAAGAATTTGGCTGGTTACATATGCTGCTTTTTCGATTAGTTCAATTCATTATTTCTATATAGTTTCTTTTTCTTCTTCTCTGTGTCTTGTCCTTTCAAGACGTAGGCGATCATGGCCTTCCACGTCTTCTTATCCCTGGTGGCTCTTAACACGCTTTCACCTGTTGCACCACGCGACCCCCTTTCTGCCATCCACCCTCTCAGGCCAGTCAAGTACGTTACACACTGTCTTTTTTTCTGTCTCTCCTTTCCTCTATCTGGCTTGTTAGCATCAGGTTCTCTAAGCCCTTCTTCCTCATTGCATGTCCCAGGAACTTTAGCTGTCTCTTCCTGATGCTCAGTATTAATTTCATTTCCATCCTTTCCAAATCCTCATCATTGATAACATGCTCGATCTATGATATCCGCAGCATCCTTATGTAGAACCACATTTCATTTGCTTCAAGTTTTTCCTTCATCTTTGATGATATTGTCCAGCATTCACTGACATATTGAAGATTTGGATTTTAACGCAAATTATTCAGTAAAAAGAATAAAAAGCTTACTGACACCCAAATTTATAGTTTAAATTGAATAATGATATCGAAATAAAGTTCGTTATCGCAAAAATGGAAACTATATATATATATATATATATATATATATATATATATCTGGTAACGTCTTAAACCTCTCGACCACGAATAGCCTCCAGTCTAAACGAGGTTTTTATCAAGCCTATATAACACAATTTTCGATCCATCGTAAAAAAACATATCTGCTCTGAAATGTATCGTAATGTCAACAAATGTAAACATGTAAAATTGTGTTATATAGGCTTGATAAAAAAAAATATATATATATATATATATGTAACCTCTTTGAAGATGGCTCATGTGAGCCGAAAGCTTAGAACTAGCATAATAAAAAAAATATCCAAATGCTGGATAATTTTTGTTTTTATTTTCACCTGAAATGAAAGCCAAAATACGATGTTTAGAACGGCTCATGATTAAACATAATAGACATTCATTGTCTGTTATATTTAACTATATATATATATATATATATATATATAAGAGTTTATTAATTTCTATAGGATTAGCTAAAATTTTGCACCTCTTAGATTTTAGAAGAAAATAAATCAGTGTTCAAGGGCTGTTAATTTCAAAGGGCAATATCTACGCGACTGTGTAGAATTATTTATAACTTAATAATGTAACTTATTAATTCATTTCGAGTGAAAGGTACGTGTTTCTTACAATTATATTGTTATGACCACGTTGACAACGATGTTGTGGAGAAGGAAATTTTTTTGTAAAATGTTGAAAAAGACACGCTGAATACTAAATTGAAATTTTTCACTGTTTCCCTGTATTTATCTACCTATATTTCTATCTCCATTCGTATCTATCTATCTATCTATCTATCTATCTATCTATCTATCTATCTATCTATCTATCTGTTGATCGAGTCGTTCTCTTGAGATTGTGGTAGCAATGCAAGTGACATATGGGTTAATCAATCGATACGATGAAATTAACTTTAAAATACGAAGTTAGGTCCATCATTCAGATACTTCAATGACCCTAAGTACTGATACATATGAAATGATACAGCTGAATTTAAAGGCAATACACACACACACACACACACACACACACACACACACACACACACACACACATATATATATATATATATATATATATATATATAACAAATAAACTGACAGACACTTTCTGGAGACTGGTCATCTGATGCTATAATGTAATTTGATTTATGATACTCATGTTTCTCTAGATATCCTAACGTAATTTTCTGTATATACAGTTTAGTCTTTCTTTCATTCTTACTTGAGGAAGCTGACGCTCTCGGAGAAACGCACTGTTTTTAAATTTTCCACTTTTTTCCTTATCCTCAGTTTAATTTCTTATATGCGTGTCATACTTGCGCAGAGGCCAAGCTAACTTTCTCTGTATCGTTCCAATTTTAGTATATGTATTGCCGAAGTATAACGCCCTAACTCCACCAATATATATATATATATATATATATATATATATATATATATATATATACAGATATAGACATATATATATATATATATATATATATATATATATATATATATACAGATATAGACAGATAAAGAGAGAGAGAGGGGGGGGAAAGAAAGAGAGGGTCTCCTAAAAATTGTATTCACCTTTTGTAGATCCATGCATTTAATTTATTTTCCACCGTCAATCTTCTTTTTTAGTTAATAAACATTGAGATTTGTTAAAATTTTAAGCATAAATCTAGTCCGCAAATACATAAACACTGCTTTTAATATTATTTAAAGAGTGACTATATTTGGAAGAAAATCCTACATATATATATCCAGTATTGGATTAGAGCACTCTGGCTATTGGGCGGGTATAATGACCATATACACGCTAAAAAGTCTGCCTTCTTCTACCGAACGCCCATAGCCCAGAGGTAGAATCGCCGACTGACGCCAATTCGGTTGGATTTCAATCCTGTGTTAAAAGCAATCGGATGTCTAACCGTACTGATGAGCTGTGATACAGCGACACAGATCTGTCTGCGGATGACTATATAGATATATATATATATATCCAGAGAGCTTTGCTGTTGCTGACATGTGAGTTTTAAAAAAATATGTATTTTTGTAATCTACTCTTTCACGGCATCGGTCTTTACAGCCCCTGGTTACGTAAACGTCTGGGAAGACCATTGTTTGAACGAATCTGCTGCCAGCTGGCGTTGGCAACGTATGGGTGATAACTCTGGCCCAGCAAAAAGACTTAAAACAATTTGGCGCCTTATACGCGCGTTTGTGCGTCAGTGAGCAGCCGATGAAGTGTGCGTTGAGAATAGAAGAAAAATCGAAATCCTGATGCACAGGCCTTTAGTCACCAGAACTAAATAATTTATGCTCTACTCACGAATTTTAAACGATGAAACATGGCCTCAAGTGTGAATTTGGTTTGCAAATGACTTCGGGGATTTTATAAGATTCACCTGATGTTTATCAATGTCCCATCTGATATTTTCCCGCCTAACATATAATGGGAATCGATCCACAGGTTTTCCAGAGCGAGGCGACAAGAGAGCGTAATATCAGTTTGTTTATTTGTGCATTAAATAAGCACTTCATACGTAACAATTCTTGAAATTACACTTCTCTCTCTCATTCTCTATCCCTCTCTCCCTATATATATATATATATATATATATATATATGTTTCATTAAAAACAAACAAAAAGAAAGTTCTATTAATTTTTTATTTAATTTTTTCATTGTTTTTACATTTCCTTATCTCCAGAAAAAATAAGAAAGGAAAAAAATACTGGAAAAATACTAAAATAAAAAATTAATAAAATCTTCCTTATCTGTTGATTAAAAGAAAGATTGGTGCCCAAATATATATATATACATACACACACACACACAGAAAAATCTAAGTGAGAGCCAGCAAACCTACCTAGGTTTCACCCTTCGGCTCGTCAGGGTAAATTGGCTGATAACAAAGATTTAAAACAGCAATATATAGGTACTCAAGTACAAGACAAAGAAGACACCAACTCACAAGAAAGGGGGTGGGGAACACTTTATTGAAAAAAAAAGCGGGGAGAGGTAGGCTAATTAAGCAGGCAACTGTTGGTGTGTTTGTTTGTTTTTTTTGTTTTTTTTCCTTCCCTCCTTTTCCCTCCGAATTCGTTCTCGGTGGGTTTTTCAAAACAAACTTAAATATAGTATAACAATTACTAGTATTAGCAAAATTATTTTTGTTACTATTAATATTGTTATAATTATTATCGCTATTATATATATAAGAAAAATTAAGACAGACACGTTATTTCATGGTGAATCGGAAGTATAGGCCTATTTTTCTTATATTTGCTCTATATGTATTTAAATGCATATATGTTTAGAGCTCTCTTAGAGAGTTATCCTACCACTGTATGTACAGGATACTCCTTTGGATTCTTCTATACCCACACTGCATGCTTATATATATATATATATATATATATATATATATATATTTTAATTCAGATACTTCAATCCAAGGGAAAAAAGCAGGAAGGTAAATTCCAAAAAACCGGATCCTACTTAATATTAAAAATTTTATTTTAATATTAAAAAATGATACAGGAAGATATATATATATATATATATATATATATATATATATATATATATATATGAATAAAATATATATATATATATATATATGTGAATAAAAAATATATATATGAATAAAATAAGTAAAGAACAAGTAGGAAAAAAGTTTCTTTAATCTAACATGTTTCACTTTAACAAGCTTCTTCAGAGATTATTTTAAGGACAACTGATTTAAAAAAAACTAAGAGTATGTTCATAGAGTATGTTTCATTGCTTTATCACACGTGACACGTATCTGACCAATGAAACCATACCTCAATCAATATACTGTCTCTTACATTTTTAAATCATTCGTCTTTAATGAACCTTGTTAAAGTGAAACATATTAGATAAAAGACATGTTTTTCCTACTTTTTCTTTACTTATTCTATTCTTCTTGACGGATTCCGATTCATATATTCAACTTATATATATATATATATATATATATGGGGTAACTATGTATGTAGAAATGTACTGCAGCCTTGATAAAACCAAGCACATAAATAATTGCAGTGATTGCACTACGATATGTCTCTCTAGATGACTTTCGTTACAACTACTCGTCCTTGCCTAATTAAGAATCACTTAAACTCACGCAAAAACCTACCTGATTTCACCCGAAACATAGTAGTAGAAAATAAAAGCTTTATCTACATCTAAAAAAATTTAAAATAATGGAAATCCTAATGATGAAAAAAAAAGGAAAAGCCAACACTCAATAGCATTAACTACAGACGCCACCACAAAGTACTCACCGTGTTCGGGAAATAAAACATTCCTTTAACTTTCAACACGTACATAAAATAAACTCCGCATGTTTAACAGAAAATAAAATAAAATAAAAATGAATAAAATTGGCCCATGATAAAAGTTAAACGAACAGCCGAAAACACTCGGATATGCACAATTTTTAGACAGTTTTTGCAGTTTAGGTCGAGAAAAAAACACTTGAACAAGGGAAAGTTTTAAATATATATATATATATATATATATATATATATATATATATATATATATGTTACTTTGAGCGCTGCTACAGTGAATACTTCATATTTGAAACAGACACCATATATTTATTTGTTATACAATTTGCATTACGTCTATCCGTCTGAGTATACTAGAAATCTTATTAAAGAAAATAAGCCATACGTCACATATATATATATATATATATATATATATATATATATATATACAACTTTTTTTAGAAATATATATACATATATGAACAGAATAATTAATGAACAGGTAGAAAAAAGTGCCTTTACTGTAACATGTTTTGCTTTAATAACGTCTTCAGAGACATTTAAAAAACTAAATAATATATATTCATTTATATATATCTATCTTATAAAGATGAAATATTTTATATATATATATACAAAGTTATGTATTTTTATTTATAATTCGAACAAATTTAATGACTTAAATGCCATTTTTAGTTATTTTAATCAAATATCGTTTTTTCATTAAAATGACATTATATTAAAAACTGTCCCTGACGAGTGAGGACATTACAATTGTGTACTTCACGAAACTTTGAAGTTGGCATGAACCTGCTCAGTTAAAGTGACAAACACTTTGTGGTTGTATATGTATGTGTGTGTATATGTGTGTTCATGTGCGTATATATATATATATATATATATATAGTCATCCGCAGACAGATCTGTTTCGCTGTATCACAGCTCATTAGTACGGTTAGACTCCGATCGCTTCCTATCCCAGGATTGAATATATATATATATATATATATATATATATAATTGTGTATTTTGGTAGTAATCCCTCTGTTATACAAATTTAATTAAAAACGACTGACAAAGTCCTGCGATTAAGTTTATATTTAATTTTTTTTCTCTTTTTATAATTCTCTTCTTGTTCCTGTTTTTTGGACATAAATTATGCAGAAATTGTCTCAATGCTCTGTATGTATAAGCGCTTTCGTCTATACTTTAAAACATTATCAAGGATAATTTTATTTTTACTTTTAACTGACTGTGTGTAGAAACAAAAATTTTACTTACAATTGTAAAAGATGTTTGTCGGCAAAAGATTCACGTTATTAAGTAAACTGATAATAAAAGTAATAACCCCATTTCTACCTGAAACACTACTATCATAGCTTCTTTAATAAATTGTCTATTCAATGAATAATTCTATATCAATGAAATCAACCTGTATCCATGCAAATTCAGCTGAGAAATTGTAAACATCGAGTTATGATTGAAAAAAAAAAATAAATGTTGAAAGTTGAATCTACTATTATCGAACATTATCGTACTGTTATTACTGTAAGTAATGACTAAGTAATAAAAACTCAAAACATCTGCTCAAATATGAGTATCGATTAAAAAACAATGCTTAAACGAGTAAACTAATATATATATATATATATATATATATATATGTGTGTATATATATGAGAATCAGTAAATATGCATATGTGAATATACACATGTATAAAAATATTATTCACGTGTTAATAAAACAGTGCTCAATGTAGTATAAACAGACTATTATATATATATTAATAAATATACATACTATCTTACGTCGATGGCACGACTCGGAGTTTCATGTGTTACGCAATCCCGCCTGATGATTGCGTAACTCCGAGACGTAAATTTATATATATATATATATATATATATATATGTGTGTGTGTGTGTGTGTGTGTGTGTGTGTGTGTGTGTGTGTGTGTGTGCGCGCACACACACACTCAGTAGACAGATAGACGTAATGTATTTGTATCTTTACATAAAGATGTATCTATTGAAATGACATTTCAGATTGCAAGAACGGTACATCAACTTTAGATTTTAAATTAAGTCGAACAGATGGGAGAACCTTTTTTTTGTCCTTATCCTTGACAAGAAATGGGAAGGCTATGTCGCTAGAATTGTTTTGAAGTTCGTGTAGAAAAAACGTTTCATTTTGGTTATTTGTGGATAAAATAAAGAAAATCTGGGTTAGGCCAAATGCTTTATGTAAGTCTAAAGGACATCACCCCAACCCCATCCAACACCCATACATAAATAAAATTAATACTAGTAAAAATGTTGTTACTTAGGTGATTGATGCTACTTTCAACATCCTAAATCCACAATTTCATAGGCGGATCCTCCTAGAATCAATCCCTCCACTCGTCAGGGGATATTATTAATTGACTTTATATTTCTCGTTTTTCTTTTATATATGCATTTTTCATTGATGGAAGGTATTTTCATAGTGCGTGGGTGCGTATATATTTGTGTGTTAGTCTGAAGGACAACGCTCCTACCCCATACGCACACAGACACACAGACACAAACGTAAAAGATATATATATATATATATATATATATATATATTACGTTTGTGTGTGTGTGTGTGTGTGTGTGTGTGTGTGTGTGTGATTTTTGGTAGGTGATTCACTTCTCTGACCTTGTGCCAGATTTGGTCGTATTATATCAAGAAATAGTTGTTAGCGGGCAAAGACAAAATCTTTTTTTTTTTTTGTCATTTTTTAAAATCTGATATCTACATCGAGTGACCCCCGAGCTTTGTAAGTTATGAACTTAACTGTAAAAAAAAATAAAACAAATCACTGACAGACATAAAAATTTAAGGCTGACCAAGACATAAATATGAGTAGATACACCAGTTGGCTAAAAGACATGACATTGTACCAGAATACATTGTTTACACTATTCGGACTGTTTGCCTCATCTTTATTGCCATATTCACGTCGGTTCGGTCGTTGTACGCTCGGGCTTTCTTCAGGTGCCTGGAATTTCAAACCAAACCCTTTATTTCTATCACTTGGCTTATATCATTCTCGTTCCATGTGCCATGCCACTTCCGGATATCACGTAGTTATCTCTTTTTAACTCAACTCTCTAAGCTATTTGTTCATCACTGCTGTGACCAGGTATTGAGCTCACAACATGGGCTAGTTGACAAAAGGGTTGGTTAGATAAAATAATGTAAATACTACCTCATCTCAGAAGTATAGACAAAAAGAGACTAAAAAAGTTGGTCGGCTAGCAGCTGTATTATGCTTTATTTACCTCTCACACGCCGGGGAAGTTTCAAATATATTAGCCCAAGCCTTTGGGGTCTATTCCTGGGCAGTACCACTCTTTCGGCAAAGGAATGTGTTTATTGCCCATCACCTGAGGCATCCCGAAATGGAGAAATGCCGAGGGGGATCGGGTAATTTTTCTACGGTATTGCTTATAAAACCCATATTTTCAACCACAATACTTTTTCGAAATAATTTTGCTTGAAAGACAGTACTGTCACTAGTGCGCAGGGGGCTACATAAGAGGAGAGTCAGAGGTTGCATAAGAGGAGAACAAAGAGAAAGAGGAACCAGTTACAGTGGGTATCAGAAAATGGGTAAGAGAAGGATGGGAATACCGATGTGAAGAGAGTTACGTGAGAGTAGAATGAAAAGAGAGAAGAACAAGATACAGGAGGTGTTATGAAAAGGATAAGAGAAGGATGGGAGTGAAGGGGATAAGAGATGGCAATTGACGTTGCATTTAAACTTTTGGAGATTGTAACTATCTGGGAAGCAAGTGTGGGAAAAGAAGCTGTTAAAGTAGAAGTGTGGGCTGTATTTGGTTGTTTTGACTATAAAAGAGCGAGACTTTGTTGCCAGTCTGGTTGCTTGAGTAAATCCATGTAGAGCGGGTAATTGGGAGCTAAGCTTGTCAGATTAGAATCTGTGAAAATATTTGAAGAAAAGACAGAGGGAAGAAAGTAGGTGAGAAAGTGACTGGAGTCGAGCTACCAGGTCAGGGTCGATCACATTGCAGATTCTCCTCTGGAACCTGAAGAAATCTGAAATGAATAGCTGGGGCGACTGACCAGATATAATAACACATTTTACATTTAGATATTTTTTTATTATGAAAGTTTAGAAACAGCGTAATAAAAATTATCCATATGTTGGGCAATTTTTGTCTTTAATTTCACCTGAAAGCCAAAATACAATGTGTAGTACGGCTCATGATTAAATATTCATTGTCTCTTATATTTAACAATATATATATATATATAGTCATCTGCAGACAGATCTGTTTCGCTGTCACAGCTCATCAGTACGGTTAGACTCCGATTGCTTTTAACCCAGGATTAAAACCTGACCGAATTGGCGATTCTATCTATGGGTTCTCGGTAGAAGAATATATATATATATATATATATATATATATATATATATATATATATATAAGGTGTGTCAAAAATACTTTTACAAACTTTGGGCGCGGGTTCCTTGCACCAAAACAAGGACAAAAGTTCATATGAATATAAACCCTTCGTTTTTTTGTGAAAAAAGTAGTTTAAAGAAAGTTTACGACCGATGACTCTGTCTTGCCATATAGGCTAGGTTAAGTTTGTCCTTCGAATTATTTGGGGCTAGTCTGTCTTCAGTGATTAACGTAAATAACAAATTTACACAACCAACGATTCTACAATTGCGGATTGGAATTCCAAGGTACAATACAGGCAGGACACCAGTATCAATTTACTATACGAGCTGGAAGTGTAGGTGACAGTCTGAGAGGTTCATATGTTCTCCCGTCGTACAGGAGTTATCTATATGGAGTTTATTTTGAATACACTTCCAGACCTGTTAGGAGATGTACTCCTGCTAATACTAAGATGCATGTGGTACATGCATGATGGTATCCAGTATATTTTAGTCCCATTGTTGGCGATGTTGGTTGTTTTTGTTTCATGGCATATCAACCTCGGCGGGACATTTACTGCCAACTAAATTTTATTTATTTATTTATTGCTGGTAATACCTTTTTTTCTTTCAACAATTTATTGTTGATTTTATATAAGTTTTGTGTCTAGTAATACTTTTTTGAGTATCAAGATTCATTGGGATTTGTTTTTTAAGGGCTGGGTCCCCAAGTCCTACCCTGTTATTTAACCCATAACTAGAGGGAAGGGACGGATTAATACCTTCCCCAAGGGTACCAGTGCTTAAGTGAATGCTGGGTATTCAACTGGAATTCGAACTCGGCTCACCGATTTCTCTTTCCGAAAGAAGATATCCACTGCACCACAACGCACATCCGTCAATATACGCTTAAAGCACCTGGTATTCCCAAGCGGTCACCCATCTCAGTACTGACCAGGCTCAACTTCGGTGATCGAGCGAGAACCGGTGTATTCAACATGATCTGGCCGTAAGCCTGATATCTACGTGAAAGATGGATGGTAGTGGGGACCAGTTCCGTGACCTGCACATTCTCCAGACTTCAGTCATTTGGATTTTTATTTGTAGAGCCACTGAAAACACAGGTTTATGCAGCAGACATTAATAACGCAGAGACGCTTCATCGACATGCATGTGCGACGGACTGCGAAACCATTCGACACCGTATGGAAGTATTTTAAATGGTCTGACAGTCAGTGATCCGACGAGTGCATGCGTTTGTAGAAGCAAGCGGAGAACATTTTGAATATTCATTTTTTAGGGGCTGCTGTGTAACAACGACAGTATTTGAACGTAAGTGTATATGGGCATTTTACTTTGTTTTGATGTGAAGAAACAGACTCCAAAGTTTGTAAAAATCTATGGATTAGTTTTAAAGCTTTCATTACACCCGAGCAACGCCGGGCTATACTGCTAGTATTTTAAAAATTAGGACTTCTTCAGACAAGGTTTGTTCACGTTGATACGACTACACATGCCCGTGAATGACAGATGCTGGGTATTTTAAAATTTGTCATATATATATATATATATATATATATATATATATATATATATTATATTTTAGAACATTTACAATTTTTTTTAATAGATATCCACTACAAATTGTACATATTGTTTCGACATTGGGCTTACAATGTCTCATCAGGTGGTGTGGAAAGGAATGGAAGACCTCTTTTCTTATATTTGGCAAGTTTTCTGTGGGATGTCGGTGGGGTTAACGATAAGGGAATAAGTCTTGTATATATATATATATATATATATATATATATATATATAAAGAGGAAGAATTTTTATAAATAAGATGTTATGTTTTAGTGGGTAAACAGTAAATCTTTTTTTTTTCTTGTCGACTGCACGGTATAGTAGGGTCAGCTGGGCAGTGCCTGTGATAAAGAGATCACCATAAGGCTATTCAATTAGCCGGAAATTCAGAAATAGTATTTCTAAATCTTGCACATACATAAAGCTACCATCCGCTCGTGCATTGAATACTGCTGTTACATCTGGTCAGGTTCCCCTGCTATTCATCTCGGGCTTCTTGACAAAATCCAACAGAGAATCTCCAATATGATCGATCCCGAAATGGTAGCTCAGCTCCAGTCACTTTCTCACAGACGTAATGTGGCTTCCCTCTGTCTCTTCTACAAATATTTTTACGGCTTCTGCTCTGATGAGCTTAGATCCCTGGTGCCACCGCTGCATGAATTTACTCGAGCGTCTAGGTCCCACCCTTTTACAGTGAAACCAATCAAATGTAACCGCAGATTCTACTCCTTCAGCTTCTTTGATCACACTTCATGTCTGTGGAATTCTCTTCCGTATACTTCCTTCCCTGAAAGTTACAATATCCTAGAATTTAAATGCAAAGTCAATTGCCATCTCTTATCTTCTTGACTCACATCCTTTCCCTGACAACCCTTGTATCATGGTCTTCTTCCTTTCCACTCCACTCTCATGCATTCTCATCATTTTCTTACTAATTCTCTGACTCTCCTGTAACTTGTTCCTCTTTCTCATCACCCACCTCTTCTGCAACCCCCTTCTCGCCAGTTTCAGTTCTGCCTTGCTTGGAGTGAAATGATTAAAAAAAAATGTATGCTGTTCTGCTTGACATTCGCACCGGAAGATCCGATCCTGAGACTTCAGAGTGCCTGGGTGTCAATCTTAGGGCAGTGCAAAAGATTCGGAAAGAGTTGAATGAGTCTAATGGTGATTAGGTAGGTATTTTCTGCTTAAATAGACTAGTGTTGGGTAATTCTAAATTAAAAATAGACTGGTTCTTTTGTTAATGCTACACAGTAACATGTGCATCAAATGAACCGTTCTGGTATCCATTTTTTGCATTCTTTTCCCCATGCTAGTCTCTTCTCATTGGCCGGCCAAAGTAAAGGGTTCCTAGCTGGCTTGTAAAATTTTGCAAAGTCATAACAAAAGAACCATTCTGTTTTCATTCAGAAATATTCAGTTGGCAATAAATACTAAAAATAGTATGAAATATATAATTTCTTTTAAAAAACTGGGGTGGCCTAATAATTATGGCCGGTAATATATATATATATATATATATATATATATATATATATATATATATATAGTGTTGAGATGTGATAATGTTTAGCGTCAAAACAGCTGTTTTTATTTTCAGTAGTTTTACTAATAAAAAGATATTTTTGCAAGCAGGTTCTTTTATCGTAAAGTGCTCGATATCGGGTTAGAGATTGAGTGTTAATAAGATTAATGCAGAGAAGTATGTCACTTAACTGAGCAGAGTCATGCCAACTTCGACGTTTTGTGAAATCACCGTCATGATATCGTCACTCTCAGGGCTAGGTTTTCGAACTGCTGCTCATTTAAGTGACAAATTTCCCTGCATTAATTCTACACACACACGCACACACACACACACACACACACGCACACACACGCGCGCGTGCATATATATATATATATATGGCTTAATGTTATAAATGTATGCTGGTTTTTTGGTAGTATGTTAATGGATTTCGGTGAAGTCGCTACAATTTGTATGTTCGTATTGTTGCTAATTTTGCTTGAAATGTTATTAGTCAGTTTTAATATAAAATGTATTGCTTGTATTTTTGCTATAAAATGTATTTTTTGTTTTTGTTTGGTGTAGTCACTATTTATCTATAGCTGGGACCGTAACAGGTGCTACCACCCGGGTCAGGTTGGACCTGGAAACAACAGCAATTAAGCGGTGGTTCCACGCTCCACAAAACCTCCAATCTTCATATCAAGGCCTTGCTGCCGGATGTAGTTTATCGTCATACCCAGAACTATAGACATTTATCGATTTAAAACTTACATTAAAAACAAAAGTTCTAATAGTAGTAAAAAAAATAAACAAATTAACAGCCATTTTGATCTAATAAACTAATATTAAAATAATTATTTGGTAACGCTTCCTTAAGTTTCAGAAGAGAGGAATTCATGGCTCTCTTCATTTTCTTCTTTCTTTCTTTTTTTTAACGAATTGCCATGTTCTTTAGAAAAAGATAGTCACGTCGTTTCCTCTTGTTTTATAATCTAGAGTTGTCCGCCAACCGGAAATAGAGAGAGTTCAATCTATCCTGCTATTTATCCTATATTTGAAGAGAGTATAAATGAATTCTTTCCCACAGGGCATCACTGCAAAAACTAGCAGACTGGACCGGGATTTGAACTCGGTTCTCTGATTCCATTCATCACGCCGTTAGCCATTAGTTCAACCGCACTTCGGTATTCTCTCACCTATTTTAAGAGATGTTACGATTTTAAAACACTTCTTACGGCGGCAGATTATCGGTCATAAACAACGTATCTAATAACGAACGAATAAGTTTGCAATTTCAAAAATTCGTTCTTAATTTTAAAAAGTATATAATTATGAAAGTAATTGTAAATATCGATAACTTCAGTAAATTTCTAACCGAAATTATTTTTTCTTATCATTGCAAAAAATGAAAAGATAAAAATATTTGTATAAATTGCCGTATAGTCTCATGAAGGTATAAGTTGAGCCTTGATAAAGCATCATTATGCATCATATAAGTCGATTTTTGTGAATTAATATGATGTCTCTTGTCTAAGTCGACCGAAACATATGTTCAACTAACAATACACCATATTCTGTGTCCTATAATACAGAGTCCTGGGTATGACGATAAACTACATCTGGCAGCAAGGAGGTTTTGAGAAGAGCATCCAACTACAATCTTAATTGTTGTTTTCAAGTCCACCCTGACACGAGGTGGTAGCAACTGTTTGGGTCCCAGCTATGAGCAAATAGTGAACACTATGAAAGTATAAAAATACATATTTATAGTAAAAATACTAGCAATGCGTTTTTATTAAAAGATTACAAACAATACCTGTTTATAATAAAATTACCAAAAATACATCAATCAACATGAAAGAACTTTCATGGCATTAATCCATATAATATCGTACAATTTCTTAAAGAAATCAAGTTGTATTAAAAAAAAAAAAAGACTACAACATAAAACATACATATTCCTGCTTCTAGCAATTCTGTCCACGCAAACATGTATATGCACAGAAGATGAGTAGCATCCACCATGTATTCAACTGTGAAAGCAGAATAACATATATTTATTACTTCAAAAGTTCCAATGTGCGTTGTGGTGCAGTGGATATCGGCTCAGGACGACCAATCGGTGAGCCGAGTTCGAATTCCAGTTAAATTCCTTGCATTCGCTTACGCACAAATGCCCTTGGTTCTTTTGTTAATACTGCATATATATTGAGAGAGGGAGATGCGAGTGCGTGTGTGTATTTTTTGGTGTATATCAGTGCAAAAGTATTCAGGTGTTGCTAGATCATTGTGTGTGTGAAAGAGAGAGAGAGAGAGAGAGAGAGAGAGAGAAGAGATAATAAAATACCAGCAAATATCAGAAAGAAAGAATGAGAAAAGTACAAGAAAGATGGCCGATTTATTGTCCAATTTTCATAAGATATTTTATCGTATTTCTTTGACAGGACTCAAAACAGGATTGACGAATGTGAAATATCACTCATATATATATATATATATATATATATATATATATATATATATATAGTAACGTAAAGGAGGATTTACATATGTATCGTATTATTATTCAGGTGTTAATAAAACAGTGTTCAATGTATAAACAGAGCTGTATTATATATATATATATATATATATATATATATATATATATATATATACATATTATCCTATGTCTATGTCACGATTTGGAGTTTCATGAGTTATGCAATCATCAGGTGCATATTTCAAACTGAATGTTTAATAGATTTTGAAGATTTAATAGATTTAAATTCACTCGATCTTCATGGGAATTAAATCTTATAAAGTTAAGTTGTTGCTTTTTTAATAACAAGATTAAAAATCTGAATATTCTACTGTTACATGTGGATAAAAATTTAAAATTTAGATTTAAAACTTAAAATCAAAATTAAAGTTAAAATAAGAAATAATGAAATGCAGGAAGATAAAAATCAAAGTTGCATAAATCATGAGTTTTAAAACTTTAAATATTCAAATATTACATGTACCTAAAAATGTAGGAAAAATTAAAATTTTAAAATTTTAAATAAAAATACGATAAACTAATATAAAAGAAAAATGAAAAGAAAAATTAAAAGGTAAACTTTAGAATTAAAAATTTATAATATAAGGCACAAAAATAAAAGGGGCTAAATTCACAATTGTTAAAATATTGCGGGAGAAAAAAAAGGAAGAAAGAAAGAAAGAAATACGCAAACGTAAAGAGGGATCTATATCAGTCTGGGTCTAAGAATTTAAGTATTTTTTTATGCATTAACGTTTTAAGATTTAATTCCCATAAACATCAAGTGAACTTAAATTAAAACCGTCAGTTTGAAATATGCACTTGATGATTGCATAATGCATGAAACTCGGAGTCATGCCATACACGTAGAATAATATATATATTTATTAATTTATATATATATATATATATAAAGTCTGACAAAGTGGGGAAAATTTTACGTGTGACGTTCTTCCCGTGACTAAAGTGATTTTTACGTTTATGAGACTGCACATGCGCACGAAGGGGACGCTAAGAATTTTAAATTATATATGTTTTTCTTTTTAATATTCGTTTTGTCTATAGAGTATATCTGACTTCATTTATTTCATTTTTTTCTTTTGTTCTTTTTAAAGTTTCTGTTATTTTTGCTACTAAATATCCTACATTGGGATAAGAGAAGTTCTACCAAAAAAAGTGAAATATTGTAAGAATTTGAACAAAAATGATCTAGCATTCAAAGCACTTTTTATACATTTTCATCTAAGTAAATCTCTATCTCTTTTAATCAGCATAGAATTTTTTATATCATAATTAGATTCATTAGAGTAAGCAAATAATGTATTTAGTGTGTTGTTATGGCTATATATATATATATATATATATATAAACAATGAATGTCTATTATGTTTAATCATGAGCCGTTCTAAACATCGTATTTGGCTTTAATTTCAGGTGAAAATACAGACAAAAATTGTCCAACATTTGGATATTTTTTTATTGTGCTGGTTCTAAGCTTTCCGCTCACATAATAAAAATCTATATGTTGGACCTTTTTTGTCTTCATTTTCACCTGAAATTAAATACGATGTTTAGAAATTGGAGTAGATATATCTATCTATCGCCCGGTTCACATTCCACCCACGTCTATTGAACAGGTTAAGAGGTTCATCCCTTGTTCCCTGTTTAGGATGTGGTTTCCGGCTTTCTCTTTTCCAATCTTTTCACTATTACGTAGCCCCCTGCACATCAGTGGCATTACCGCCTTGTTCAGGGTGATATGATTAAAAAAAAAAAAAAAAAAAAGAACGGCTCATGATTAAACATAATAGACATTCATTCTCTGTTATATTTAACAATATATGTTTAGAAAATTGTCTGCTGTCTCGATACACTATATATATATATATATATATATATATATATATAAGAGAGAGAGAGAATGACAGACCCGTAAAGACGGAAAGGATAATAAAGAAGATTTGATGCAATTAATATAAATTCTTAATGAGATATAAATAAAGAGGGCGATGGATATTATCCAGAGGATTATAAAATACTGAGAGGAAAACTCAACACATATTTAGACGCTTATAAATCAGGATTTATTTCGACAGTGTCAATTTACTTACATTGTCTCTTTCAGACCGTTGCCAAAAAATTGAGTTTTCCTCTCAATAATATAGATATCAAGATATATATTAACATCAAGAAACTAATTGGACAACTGGAAAGGACCAGTATAAAAGCAAATAGACCCAGTAGTCAATATTATTCAATGAAATATGTTTGAATGAATATATGCTGTATATATATACATATATATATATATATATATATATATATGTGTGTGTGTGTGTGTGTGTGTGTGTGTGTGTGTGTGTGTGTGTGTGTGTATCGGTACAGTCACGTACAGTAAGGTAAATTTGCATACAATTGGTACAAGCCTACAATATCCGAGGATAGAACTCACTTTACATTCCTAGTACCTGAACAAGGCCGGAGCGTACAACAGCCGAAACGTCGTAAACACAGCAATAAAGAGGACAACAGTCTGAACAATGTAAATTATGTCACTTTACACATTGAAGTTTTCTACAATTGATAGGCTTATCACTGTATTACTGCACATTGTCCCTATATATAATATATGTGTGTGAGTGAGAGAAAGAGAGAGAGAGAGAGAGAGAGAGAGAGAGAGTGTGTGTGTGTGTGTGTGTGTGTGTGTGCACGTGTTAATGAAAAATACTGCATTTGTCTATCCATCTAACTACATAAACACACATAGACAGAAACACACAGTCCGTGTTCATATATGTATGTGCTTATGATAATTCAAACCAAACGCATACGAACCCACATATGTATGTATAAAAACAGATATGATATGTATTTATAAATATACATGTATTGAGAGGAAGAGATGAAAAGTTGTGGCGGGGAGGCAGCAAGAACAGATTTTTTTTCTGTGGTCTATCGGCAAAGTAGACTCATTGAGAATTTCCTATATAAATACGGAAGCAGAATATTTGAAAAAGAAAGAAAGAAAAATCATTTCATCTTCCCTTGTGGATCAAGTGTTTAACTTGGCGATGTTCAAAGATTTAAAATTAACAATGATTGAGTTTATTTGGCAGAAACAGACCGGGATGTTCCTAACAAATAGCGAATCAAGTTAAAACACTGTTTATATCACACCCACCCACCCCCTCTCTCTCTCTCTCTCTCTCTCTCTGGGGAAGAGATAGAGAGAGAGAGAGAGATAGAGAGATCACGAGTGGTTTCTGTGTGTTTGGGTA
>JBBBDQ010000548.1:6890000-6902500 GCA_037127315.1 Ascarosepion bandense | reverse complement strand
CCCCTGTATAACCGTCCCTTTCTCTCCACCTATGTATCTGTCATCGCACCTGCTTTCTCAGCTTTCTATTGTTCCTTTCTAACTAGCTTGTACTCCTCACTCTTTTCTAATTAATCTTTTTACATTTATGTAACCTCCTGCAACATCAGTGGCGTTTCTGCCTTGCTCGGGGTGAAATGATTAAAAAAAATATATATATATATATACTGTAATATATTACAGTATAACGTTACAGTATAACGCTCTACATTAGTATCGAGCACTCTTTATAAAAGTAAATGCATGAACAAACGAGTTCAACAATTTAGTTACAATACTATATATATATATATATATATATATATATATATATATATATGTTTATTTATTTATCTGTAAATTCAGATAAAACTTAGTTTTAACAAGTCTTTTTAAGGCAACATTCTACGACCCCATATAAACAGAGTATACATACATGCATATATATATATATATATATATATATATATATATAAGTTTCATTAAATACAACTATCAAAGTACTGTGCTTAAGTCTTTATTTTAGTTAACTTTTCTTGTGTTTTATGATATATTTTGTTGGTGGACATAAATTATGTACAAATAATTCAAATGTTTTGTATGTCCGAAGGCTTTCGGTTATACATTTAACCATTATCAAACTTTCATAAAATATGAAATAAATGAGGATTCAATGCTAAAAGTTTAAAGATTATATAATAATACCTAATTTGTAACTCAAAGTTTCATGCAAAGGCAATCAGCAGGGGGAAGTACTCGTGACATTCTGAGTAGCGACATCGTATTTTTCTTCCTATTATATCGAATATATATATATATATATATATATATATATATATATATATATATATATATTATTATTATTATTATTATACCAATATTATTATATCGTATAGATAGATAGATAGATAGATAGATAGATAGATAGATAGATATAGAATAAAAATATGTCAGATGTAATCCATTTCTTAATATATATATATATATATATATATATATATAAGTTTCATTCATGCAAAGTGTTGCACTTAATTCTTTTCGTGTGTTTATAATTTTCTTATTTTCTGGACATAAATTATGTAGAAATTGTTCAAATAGAAGGGACAAGACTCTACTCCTATTCAAAAAGATTGATGAGGAGTGTGGACCAGAAACTACGCAACCCTATTTATTCCTATAAGATATATATATATATATATATATATATATATATATATATATATATGTTACGAAAAGTCCCGATGATTAACGAAATGGTTTTAACAATCGCCATATTAAAAATAATGCTCAAACAAATAAATTCTATATATATATATATATAGAGAGAGAGAGGGGGGGGGGAGACGTAGAGTGAGAGAGAGACAGAGAGAGATTAGTGTAAGGAATTTATCACTTTAATTTGAGCAGTTTCATGTCGACTTGGCAGTTTTGTCAGAACACCTTTATGATGCCCTCACTCATCGGAGCAAGAAAACCAACACTTTAATAAAAAAAAAAGTGCTTGTCAAAATACATCGCGAGCATCACGTGACAGCTTTAAAGAACTCTCCTTTTCAAACACCGGAAAAATAAGATCTTGAAAATGGCCTGTGAAAAGGCTGAAAGCGCTTTTTTATATTTCTTATATCCGGCAAAAAGGAAACATGTAAGAATACTGGAAAAAATTAAATAAAAAATTAATAAAATTTTCCTTGATGGTTGTTTTTAACGAAACGTGTTTAAATGAAAGATTGCTGCCCATATAGATAGATAGATAGATAGATAGATAGATAGATAGATAGATAGATAGATAGATAGATAGATATTATTGCTTATATGCAAATTTTTGAATAGTCGTATAAGCAATTAATATGTACAATTATAGAAAGCTTCTTATTGATTGTATGGCAGAATAAAAATATATGTATTTAATTGAATGCCTTTGTTTGAGTGCACGTGAATAATTATAAAAAAACGTGGCCTATTTCATCTTTATCGCCATAGTTTTTTTTTTTTTTTTTTTCTTACTTAGAAAGCTTCTTGCAGGAGGCTGAGGCTATAAAACCAAAATGAGCAATTATTTAATAAAAGTGCAGTTAAATATCTTGGTGAAATCGGTCTATAAATCGATTAATTATATTCCGAGGCCGCCCGAATCTTCATGACAGGCGCTTAAATGAAGCGTTCGATATGACGTTGAAATATTAATTTCAGCTGAGTCCGTGTTCTGTCGACATAGATGCGCGATAGGTGATCCGATTTAAATCTAGAAAATCATAGCAGTAATTCTCGTATTATATTCTCCCGCACAGGCATGGACACAGAAAGAGACATACAGCAAAGGGAAATAATAATTTTTGAAGTTTTAGACGGGGCCGGCGCGTACAAGCTCTGAATCCCACGAACGGAAGAGTAACGTCTATTGAACAGGTGAAGAGGCTCATCCCTTGTTCCCTGTTTAGGATGTGGTTCCCGGCTTTCTCTTTTCCAATCTTTTCACTCTTTTATTTATTTATTTATTTATTTACTTATTTATTTTCAATTGGAGGAGATAGACTAATCTATCGCCCGGTTCACACTCCACCCACGTCTATGGAACAGGTGAAGAGGCTTGTTCCCTGTTTAGGATGTGATTTCCGGCTTTCTCTTTTCCAATCTTTTCACTCTTTTATTTATTTATTTTCAATTGGAGTAGATAGACTAATCTATCGCCCGGTTCACACTCTACCCACGTCTATTGAACAGGTGAAGAGGCTCATCCCTTGTTCCCTGTTTAGGATGTGGGTCCCGGCTTTCTCTTTTCCAATCTTTTCACTCTTTTATTTATTTATTTATTTTCAATTGGAGTAGATAGACTAATCTATCGCCCGGTTCACACTCCACCCACGTCTATTGAACAGGTGAAGAGGCTCACCCCTTGTTCCCTGTTTAGGATGTGGTTCCCGGCTTTCTCTTTTCCAATCTTTTCACTCTTTTATTTATTTATTTATTTATTTTCAATTGGAGTAGATAGACTAATCTATCGCCCGGTTCACACTCCACCCACGTCTATTGAACAGGTGAAGTGGCTCATCCATTGTTCCCTATTTAGGATGTGATTTCCGGCTTTCTCTTTTCCAATCTTTTCACTCTTTTATTTATTTATTTATTTATTTTCAATTGGAGTAGATAGACTAATCTATCGCCCGGTTCACACTCTACCCACGTCTATTGAACAGGTGAAGAGGCTCATCCCTTGTTCCCTGTTTAGGATGTGGTTCCTGGCTTTCTCATTTCCAATCTTTTCACTCTTTTATTTATTTATTTACTTACTTACTTATTTATTTTCAATTGGAGTAGATAGACTAATCTATCGCCCGGTTCATACTCCACCCACGTCTATTGAACTGGTGAAGAGGCTCATCCCTTGTTCCCTGTTTAGGATGTGGTTCCCGGCTTTCTCTTTTCCAATCTTTTCACTCTTACGTAGCCCCCTGCGCTTCAGTGGCGTTACCGCCTTGCTCGCGGTGATACGATTAAAAAAAAAAAAAATAGCAAGCTTGATTGAGGACCTAGAACAGTGCATTGTGACCATCGCTATCGGATCAACATTTGCTTTTTTCTACCTACAGTAACATACATTACTCATTAAACTAAGCACAACTGGCTATTAAAGGATGAAAATTTTTCGCGTATTTTGATGTAATTTTTTTTAATAGTTTCACCCCAAGCAAGGCGGTACCGCCACTGATGCGCAGGGGGCTACGTAAGAGTGAAAAGATTGGAAAAGAGAAAGCCGGGAACCACATTCTAAACAGGGAACACTGTAAAAGTTTAGGCAGGAGGAGAGTGAAGAAAATGACGATCCAGTTACGGGGGGTATCAGAGAAAGGGCAAGAGAAGGATGAGAACAGGTGTGAAGACAGTTGCGAAGGTAGAGAGAAATGAAAACAACAAGATATACGGCGTGATGTAGAAAGAACTGGAGTCATGTGGATAAGTGATGGCTATTGACATTACATTTAAATTCCTGGAGGTTGTACCCGTCAGGAAAGCAAGTATACAGAAGGGAGTTCCACAGGTGGTAAGTGCGAGAAAAGAAGCTGAGGGAGTAGAATTGTCGGCTGCATTTGGTTGATCTAACTATAAATGGGTGGGACCTTGTTGCCAGTCTGGTTGCACTAATAAATTCTTGTGGTGAGAGCACCAGTGACTTAAGTTCGTCGGAGCAGAAGCCATGAAAATATTTGTAGAATAGATAGAGGGAAGCCACATCCCGCCGGCGAGAAAGTGGCTGGTGTCGAGCTGCCAAGTAGGGACCTATGACATTACAGATTCTTCTTTGGAGCCTGTCGAGAACACTGAAATGAACAGCAGGGGCGCCTGGTCATATATGACAGCAGTATTCTATGCACGGACGGATGGTTGATTTGTATATTATTTTATCCATATTTTGCCCAAATCCGTGTATATGTTTTGTCCGTGCAAAGTTTTAAAAAACGCTGTATAAAATTAACTGTTTCAGATCCATAATCTTAAAATTATTCAACTTTTTTAACAAGAAAAATCTGAAGTTGATGGTAAAAACTCTCGTAAAACATTGTTGATTTATTTAATATGGAATTAACTATTATGACAAATCTACTAATTTGTATTTAGATACATAGTATTCATTTTCAATTTTTCTAATTGAGTCGTTCACCTGTATTGCATATGGTCCATTATTGTCCTTAATATAACATTATTATGCAAAAAGATTGTATTATTCACACTATTCGGGCTATTGTCCTCATGTTATTGCCATGTTTACGACATTTCAGCAGTTGTACGCTCCGGCCTTCTTCAGATGCTAGGAATTTGGAACTGAGCCTTTATTTCGATGACTAGGGTATATCATTCTCATTCCATGTGTGATGCTACATCCGGATGCCATGAAGTTATCTCCCTTTAACTCAACTCTCTAAGTAATTTGTTCACCAGTGATGTAGCCAGGCACTGAACTCACATCTCTTTGGGCCAAGTCACTGAAACTGACCAAACACCTATATCCACTGGGCCATGAAGAGTGTAAACAATACAAATACTACTCAATCTCATAAGTATAGACAAAGAAAATTTGTATTTTCTATGAATACAGCCACATGACAATTAAGATGTTATAGAGTGGGGTGGGTGTATCATAGATTCGGAGCGGGGCTCACGAGACCCTTGCACCGGGCTTGGTTTTAAATCAGACACGGAAAACTTTTCCCAAGCAGTGAGGCATATGATCTTTGACTCATTACAAGGTGGATGCACGTGTAAAAATATTCAAGGCAATTTTTTGTAATAGGTAGTGCAACTATTTTTTTATTTTCATAACCATCTCACTTAGAAATGTTGGAGAAATTATTTTTGTTTTCTGGGAAAAGATTTTCTATAATTAAATAATTGAAGTCTTAATATAGTATTATCACCGATGACAGAGTGATTAACACATGTCACCGCGTGTGATTTATTCATTTATTCATTTAAAAATTTAAAAAGCATATTTCTCCTTTATAAAAAAAAATTAATGCAAAATTTTTCCTGTTTCAAAAGTAAAAATCTACTAAAACTTGCGCAGTGAAAATCGCCAGGAATTTCAAAAGATGAAAAGGTTATTATCACCGAAAGTTTACAAAATTCAGGAAACATTGTACTTAATCATTGTTTATGTAAGTGATTACGTATGAGAGAGTTTGTGAGTGAACAAGTGAGAACGAAACAAAACAACATTTTAAGAAAGGTTATTTTTCTTAAGATATTATACGATAGATATATAGATATGAACACACTGAGATAGATAGATAGATAGATAGATAGATAGATAGATAGATAGATAGATAGATCAGTCAGTTAAGTGCCATAGGTGATACACTTTTGAGCGATCATGTCTGGGAAAAGACATGACTGATTGGGCAGAAGATTATTCCGCAGTAGGTTGCCATTACTTTCTGGTTGCCAGTCAAGGCTATAGAACCCAATCTGTCCTGTTAACCCATAATTGGAGGGAAGAGACGGATTAATACTTTTCCAAAGATATTTGCGTGTAAGCGAATGCAAAGAAATTCAACTGATATTCTAACTCGGCTCCGCGAGCCCATATCCACTGCACGACAACGCAAAGATAGATAGATAGATAGATAGATAGATAGATAGATAGATAGATAGATAGATAGATAGACCTTAGTTATAATATATTATTATATATATTGGAGTCTATTATTATGAATAGATAAAGACCTGCCCTGTGCATACAGAGAGAATTAAAGCACAAAATTGGCCTTGTTTGGAGAAGCTATTATCTACTTGTTTTTTTTTTTATTTCTCTATCCCTCAATTAATTTCCGTTTTAACTTCAGTCGCCGATAAACTTTTTTCTTATTACCTGCTTAGTCTTCATTGACGGACGATATTTTATGAAGAAGTGTCGGTCGAAATGTGCCTTAAATTTCAACCGTGATATTTTTGTATCCTGTTTTATTAATAAAGTATGATCCCTTTTTAAAAAGTAATATATATATATATATATATATATATATATATATATATATATATATATATATATATAAAGAGAGAGACAGAGACAGAAAGCTAGACAGAGAGAGAGACCTAAACAGAGAGAGGGAAAAGGAAAATGATAGATAGATAGATAGATAGATAGATAGATAGATAGATAGATAGATGAAATAAAGAGAGTGTGTTTGAGTGAATATAGGAAAGAAAGAGACAGTGGTGACATCTCTTTGAAAATTACTCTTTCTTTTATATCTCCCAAGACTTTCGTCTCGATATTTTAGCGTGCTCTCTAACTCTTGTAAATTTGAAACAATGCACACACACACATAAACACACACACACAAACACACACAAACACACACACACATACATACATATATATATATATAGATGCATGTGTTTGCCAGTATAAATTACTTATATTACGCAATTATTATATATTATTTAACTATACATTTACAAATAATATATCTAGCACCTAGCCAATGACAACACCTAATCAACATGTAATACTCAATAATATTTAATCTGTCTGTTCATATCTATCTATCTATCTATCTATCTATCTATGGCTGTTCATATCTATCTATCTATCTATCTATCTATCTAACTATCTATCGATGGCTGTTCATATCTATCTATCTATGGCTGTTCATATCTATCTATCTATCTATCTATCGCTGTTAATATCTATCTATCTATCTATCTATCTATCTATGGCTGTTCATATCTATCTATCTATCTATCTATCTATGGCTGTTCATATCTATCTATCTATCTATCTATCTATCTATGGCTGTTCATATCTATCTATCTATCTATCTATCTATCTATGGCTGTTCATATCTATCTATCTATCTATCTATCTATCTATGGCTGTTCATATCTATCTATCTATCTATCTATCTATCTATCTATGGCTGTTCATATCTATCTATCTATCTATCTATCTATCTATGGCTGTTCATATCTATCTATCTATCTATCTATCTATCTATGGCTGTTCTATCTATCTATCTATCTATCTATCTATCTATCTATCTATGGCTGTTCATATCTATCTATCTATCTATCTATCTATCTATGGCTGTTCATATCTATCTATCTATCTATCTATCTATCTATGGCTGTTCATATCTATCTATCTATCTATCTATGGCTGTTCATATCTATCTATCTATCTATCTATGGCTGTTCATATCTATCTATCTATCTATCTATGGCTGTTCATATCTATCTATCTATCTATCTATGGCTGTTCATATCTATCTATCTATCTATCTATGGCTGTTCATATCTATCTATCTATCTATCTATCTATCTATCTATGTCTGTTAATATCTATCTATCTATCTATCTATCTATCTATCTATCTATCTATGTCTGTTAATATCTATCTATCTATCTATCTATCTATCTATCTATCTATCTGTTAATCTATCTATCTATCTATCTATCTATCTATCTATCTTAATATCTATCTATCTATGTCTGTTAATATCTATCTATCTATCTAATCTATCTATCTATCTATCTATCTATCTATCTATCTATGTCTGTTAATATCTATCTATCTATCTATCTATCTATGTCTGTTAATATCTATCTATCTATCTATCTATCTATCTATCTATCTATCTCAGGCTCTTCTTATCTATTTATCTGTCCATCTATATATCTATTTATCGATCTATTTCATTCTGTTCACATCTAAGTAGACGTGAACAGGCTAGCCAAGCAGCGTTCTTGTGTATGTGTGTAAGTGTATCATAATCCCAGACAATCTCCAAACATAAATAATGCCTACGAAACACACACACATATCTCGTATAGCTAAACTCTAATTATGATAAACTTATATACATAGATTATACACACGAACATTGCTTGACTTGTCAAATGCACCTAAAATTTGTTTAATCAATGAAAATAAAAAACATAATATTGAAAATTATTTTTTCCCTAACTAATATTCCGACAAAGCGTTAATAAAAGTGAAACTTGTTAAATTTACAAATGTTTCCTATTTGTTCTTTATCCTTTCACTAGCAGTATAGCCTGGCGTTGCTCGGGTGTAATGAAAGCTTTGAAACTAATCCATGGTCCTGGAGCTCAGACTCTTTGGACGTTGGCACGAAAGACTAAAAAGCAATAGTTGTTTCCAGTTAAAGCAAAAACGGAGACAGAAAGAAAAATAAATGGATGTAAGTAAAATTTTGATTTCCTGGTATCGATATCAAATTTTCTGCACTATTGTAAGAACCGCAACCTTGAAATTTCTGAATATCGTTTCTTATGTCTTTGTCTATGAGTGTATCAAATTTGATTAAAATCTGACCACTTCTTCTGTAACCCGATTTTTTCGATTATCGATTTTCAATATTTATCGGAGGTACCTCGACACAAAACCTAGCTAAGAACACTTGCAGACGCTTATAGTACAACTGTGTAAATTTTCAAGAAAATCGGTTCAGCCATTTCGGAGTCTATACGTAACAAACACCCCTACACACACACACAGAGATAATGTTCCATTTATAAATAAGTTTAGATGCGTCCTTTTGTTCGTATAAATTTATTTATTTTCTGGGCAGAAAGCGTTTAAAAATTATCCGAACCTTTTATAGGTTTGAGCGCTTTCGGCTATTTTTGTAGCCTTTATCAAGGATATTTTATAATTCTAACTGAATGTGTAGATTTGTATGTATACGTCTAGAGTTGGGATAATTATGACGTCTATTCTTTTTAAAGATATATATAAATATATATATATGGAAGTGTGTGTGTGTGTGTGTGTGTGTGTGTGTGTGTGTGTGTGTGTGTGTGTGTGTGTGTGTGTGTGAGATTTACGGTGGCTTCATGTAGAATTAAGTAACTAAATGAATATCAAGCAAATGGATTTACATATTAATCGATACCATGAGAATTGAATAGTTGTCCGGACAGCCATGTCGAGACTGATAGATCTTGATAAATTAATTCCCACTGAGGCTGGGAATTGGTTGAAGTACGCATGCGTAGTTCTGCGCGCTGTTCGTAGCTGCGTCAGTGCGCTTCTGAGAACGCTAAACAAGCCAAGCAGGTATTCGTCTGCAGATGATGGAGATCAGTGCTTGCTGTCCGTGTTATCGATCCGACCCTTTTTAATAAACGTGTTCGTCATAACAGAACGCCGACTAACAGACATAATACCCCCGTATACCTCCTTCTCATAAAACCCTCTTTTCCCTAAAATCCTAGCTTCGTTAAAATCTTTATATATATATATATATATATATATATATATAGTTTTTTGTGGGAGGAGTCTTTGTGAATTTCATTCGTGTAAAATCTTCTGTACAATAAAAACGGAAGCTGAAGATGGTTCGCCTGAAATAGGCCTATACATCCGATTTACCATGAAATAACGCGTTTGCCTAAATTTTTTCTGATATATATATATATAAACTTATTTATAAATGGAACTTTGTATGTGTGTGTATGTGTGTGTGTCCCCGTTACCTATAGATTCCGAAACGGCTGAACCGATTTTCTTGAAAATTTACACAGTTGTACTATAAACGTCTGCGAGTGTTTTTAGCTAGGTTTTGTGTTGAGGTACCCCCGATAAATATCGAAAATCGATAATCGAAAAAATTGGGTTACAGAAGAATGGTCCGATTTTAATCAAATTTGATACACTCATAGACAAAGACATAAGAAACGATATTCAGAAGTTTCAAGGTTGCAGTTCTTACAATAGTGCAGAAAGTCGATAATATATATATATATATATATATAAAAGGCAAGATGTGTGTGTGTGTGTGTGTGTGTGTGTGTGTGTGTGTGTGTGTGTGTGTGTGTGTGTATTTTTTTCAGCACTTTTATTTTAGTTTTTGCTTCGGGTTGGGCTCTAAGTAGGTATAATTGTAGTTCTTAGTCTCAGCCATTATACTATTTACTCATAGGATTTATTTAGCCTCTAAAATTCAGTTTACGACGAAAAAAACTTATTTGATATCGATACCAGGAAATCAAAATTTGGCTTACATCCATTCATTTTTCTTTCAGTCTACGGTTTCGCTTTAACTGGAAACAATTATTGCTTTTTAGTTATTCATGCCAACGTGCAAAGAGTCTGAGCTCCAGGACCATGGATTAGTTTTAAAGCTTTCATTACATCCGAGCAACGCCGGGCTATACTGCTAGTATATATATATATATATATACTTTTTTTAATATTCTTCTATATGGGACGTATTCCTTCAAGACTGAAGCGATCATGGCTCTCCACAATATCCTGTCTTTTGTAGCTCTTGATAAACTTTCTCTTTTCGTTATTTCTTCTAAACCCTGTTCGACCATACATTTAGTCAAACTCAAGTATGTTATGCGCTGTTTCACTCTGTTTCTCGTACACTCACTCTATTTTGTGAGTACTAGAGTTTTCAAGCTCTCTTTCCTCATTATGTGGCCCAGAAATTTCAACTATCTCTTCCTGCTTTTAAGTATAAGTTTTTTTCTTTCCATTTTTTCTAAAACCTCGCCGTTGCTCATATGTTCGATCCATTGTGTCCTCAGCATCTTTTTGTAGACCCACATTTCTCTTTTTTTGATGTCTCTTCTTCATTCTTGCAGAGATTCTTCAACATTCACTGCTATATAGGAGGACAGATATCACATAACAGTTCTGTACACTTTAGTTACTAAATTTTTTCTGTATCTTGATACTCTGCTTAGCTTCTGAAGCGCAATTTTGCTAATTCCAGTGCAATTTTCTGGTTTCAGTGTTGCTCTTTCCGTCCTCTGTTAGAATATTTTTTTTTTTTTTTGGATATTTAAATTTTTTGTTCTTGTTTGATTTTGGTATCGACCATTTTGTAATTTTCATTTTTCGCTCATCCTTTTGCTTACATTCTGTCTTATTGCAGTTTATATTGATTCCTTTCTTCTCCCTTTTCCTCAGTACCTTCTGTAGCAGCTTTGTTGATTTGAGTTCAGCATATACATTTGCACAGAAATAATGCTATTTTGGATAAATTTGAAGAGGGGAAAAACCTTCTGGACCTAAAACGAAAATTTACCGCAGCTTTTGTACATTTTCTTTCCGTGTTTGCTATCAACACTATGTCATCTGCATTTTTTTTATATTGTTAAGATTGTGGCCGCCAATAATGAGGAAATTATTCTAAAATTTACACCACCAACACTGCTGTTTCGACAAATCCTGATTCTTTATCTATCCAGGAAAGATTTTTCTCGATCGAAAACCAAGCCACACTTTATTCATGTTGTTCTGGCCGTTGTCCTAATTTTTGTTGCCATATTCACATAATGGCAACAAAGATGAGGATAACAGTCCAAACAATAAATAATGTAAATAACTACAATAACTCATCTCAGAAATATTGATATATCCTGAAGAAGGCCGGAGCATATAATGACCGAAACGTCGGGAATATGGCAATAAAATGAGGACTACAGTTCGAACAATGTAAATAACTACAATAACTCATCTCAGAAATATTGATAGATCCTGAAGGCCGGAGCATATAATGACCGAAACGTCGGGAATATGGCAATAAAAATGAGGACTACAGTTCGAACAATGTAAATAATGTAAATAACTACAGTAACTCATCTCAAAAATATTGATATATCCTGAAGAAGGCTGAAGCGTACAATGGCCGAAACGTCTTGAATCTGGCAATAAAAATGAGGAGCACAGTCCGAACAATATGAATAATGCAAATAATTATAATAACTTATCTCAGAAATATAGACAAATATTGAGCCAAACTCTTTAGTAATCTTCACCCTAATTCTCTAGTCAGATGCCGCCCTGTTGGCGAAACTAAGAATGCGTCAACTGCATTTGCCGTAGATCGGTTACCCCATTCCAAGAGAGGCCACATTGCAGACTTTGATATAAGACCAACTAATCTCTAAATTTTTACTCTAGGACAGGAGTCGGAAACTCCCGGCCTTTTAGTGTGATAGGAAAC
>JBBBDQ010000548.1:6775000-6880000 GCA_037127315.1 Ascarosepion bandense | reverse complement strand
GATTGGAAAAGAGAAAGCCGGAAACCACATCCTAAACAGGGAACAAGGGATGAGCCTCTTAACCTGTTCAGTGAGGATCAAACTCTATAATAATTTTAATTGATTTAGGGAGACAACTTTGCTAGTCATTACACCACGTGTATATTTTAAACAAGTTATTACGCGTAATAACTCGTTTACAAATAAAAAATATTCAAAAGTTCTACAATATAATTGTATTGAACACTTTTTAATACAAATATGCACCGCTCTAATTTGATTATGACCACAAACTAAGTAATCAATCAATCAATCAATCAATCAATATATATATATATATATATATATAGGGGTCTATGTATGTATATACATGTATGTTTTGTATGCCATATTTTTGAAGAGATATTATGTACAACATTTACAAATACACACACACACAAACATACATCGAATATTGTTTACCGATAAGCTTGCGTTTGCATTATTTATGTTTACGCATATGTAAATGCATGCTTGTGTGTGAACGTATGCAAGTGAGTATGTACGTATATATCTGTGTGCATGAATGTATATAATTAAGTGTGTGTGTGTGTGTGTGTGTGTGAATATACCTGTGTATAAATACTGGCAATATATATGGATCCATGGGTTAAATACTGCTAATGTATGGCTATAAATATGGGTATCGATCTCTTTTAAATAGAGGCTAAACATTTGAATATGGATTTATTTCTGTGCTTTTAACAATGTTTATCTATATATCTATGTCTATCTATTTATCTACCTTTATCACCACCTGATCGTATCTAAATTGTTCCTTCCTTCCTTCCCTCCCTTCTTCCTTCCTTCCTTCCTTCCTTCCTTCTTTCTACATTTCATTAATTCTATCTATCTATCTATCTATCTATGCACCACCCGAACATTAGGAATGATTGAAAAATACTGCTACCCATTTGGAAAGATGAAATATCTCACTATATAATATACAGCAGTTTGTGCTCATGAATACTGCTCACATCCTCTGTATAAGATCTCTCAATCTAATATGTTCAATAGGTTTCTCAGAAAAACAAAAGCTCCCTTTACCTCAAGTATCCTTTACCTCAGTAAAACACTTGGTAAATCATTATATTAAACCGCCATTTTGGACATGTGAAATTATTATGTCATTTTTCATCAAAAATCTATTTCTGCTAAGGTCGCACTACCTACCAAGTCTGCAGGAAAACCTAAGGCAGGTCGGGATGTGTTGTTATGTCTCTATTTCATGTTTTTTCATATCTCCCTAACATCCCTAGCGCCACATAGACAAAGTTCTCCCCGGCGTGTGGGCTGCACCCAACAAGAGAACTCCCTGCATATCTCCCAAGCCGGGGCCTCCAGGGACTCCCTCAATGTGTCTTCCTGTTCCATTTTTTATCATTCTAAGTGCATCCACTATCACTGTTTTTCAATTTCCACATTTTTTCTATTTCAATTTCCAGGTTTTTATATTTTTCGAATTCCTTGGCCGCTATGTTACAATCCACTGGACAAGCCATATCAATTAATAAGCAAGTTTTCTCCTCTTGGTTTTTAACAATAATGTCTGGCCTATTTGCTCCAATCTTTCCGTATGTATAGATGGTGTAATCCCACAGAATGGCAACATCCTCCATCTCTGCAACCGGCGCTGGGTGATGTTCATACCAGCGCCTGTCCACATATTTTTCACAGTGTCCGCACACCGTCCAGTGTAAATATTACCCCACTCTATCGTGACGACCTCTACATTCATTTGGGGCAAATTTTCTAAGAAAAAAACTACGATATTTTTCTTAGAAAGACTACGATATTAGTTGTAGATAAAGCTAATTATTTTCGACGAGTTCAATGAATAAATAACTGAATATAAAGATAGACGAACAAATGAATGAAGGAATGAATAATGTTTGTATATATACATATATAATTTTATGCAATCAAATAAGTTATCAATAATCTTACATTTTTTAAACATATACTCCGATAAATACCACTGCTTTCTTTAAATTAATCAATAAGTACAATATTATTTATTTTTCCAATTTGCATGGATGTTTCATTTAATCTTATTTTCTTTAAAATAAAAGTGAACATTATTATTATTTAAATTTCACGGCAGTGATACATTATCCTTCATCTGCCGCTATGAAAGTCGGCTCACTGTGCAGGGCCCGGAAGTTTTTCCCACCTGAATCTATCCTGCACATATACAAATCTACCATCCGCCCGTGTATTTAATACTGCTGCCACATCTGGTCGGGTGCTCCTGCTACTCTCCTCGGGCTTCTTGACAAAATACAGCGGAGAATCTGTACCATGGTCAATACTAACTTGGCAGACCGGCTGCAACCACTCTCTCATCGTCGTGATGTGGCTTCCCTGTGCCTCTTCTACAAGTACTTTCATGGCTTCTGCTCCGATAAACTTAGATCATTGGTGCCGCCTAGGTACGAATTTACACGAGATACTAGATTAGCAACTAGGTCCCACTCTTTTACAGTTAAACAGATAAGATGTAACCGTAAATTCTACTCCAACAGCTTCTTTTCTCGCGCTTTCCGCCTGTGGAATTCCCTCCCACAAGTCTGCTTTCCCGATAGCTACAATCTCCAGGTGTTTAAATGTAGGGTCAATAGACACCTCCTATCACACTAACTCCCAATTATTCTCAGAAAACTCTCATCTACCCGACCCTCATTCTCGGTATCCTTACCCGCTTATCATCCACCCTCTAACATTTCCTATATTTAACCATTCTCCGTATCCTTACTCGCCTATCACCCACCCTCTGACATTTCCTATATTTAGCCATCCTTTCTCCACTCTATGTAGCCCTCTGCGCAGTAGTGGCAGTGACATGTCATGCTCGGGGTGAAACGCTTATAAAAAAAAATTGTAAACTTTATTAACCGAATGTTAACTTATTCTTTTTTCATTAAATTTCTTTGACAATTAATTTCGATAAAAAGACTAGTAATGGAAGCAACAACAATATATTTTAGTTTAATTAACTAATCTGACTAACAGGAGCAGTAGTAACAACAGTAAAAATAACAAATAAAATATAGTTAAAAATGAAAATAACCATCTCTTTTCCTTTCATAATTATAAATATACTAGCAATATAGCCCGGTGTTGCTTGGGTGTAATGAAAGCCTTAAAACTAATCCATGGTCCTGGAGCTCAGACTCTTTGGACGTTGGCACGAAAGACTAAAAAGCAATAGTTGTTTCCAGTTAAAGCAAAACCGTAGACTGAAAGAAAAATGAATGGATGTAAGTCAAATTTTGATATCCTGGTATTGATATCAAATAAGATTTTTTTTTGTCGTAAACTGAATTTTGAAAGCTAAATAAGTCCTCTGAGTAAATGGTATCATGGCTGAGACTAAGAACTACAATTATACCTACTTAGAGCCAAACCCGAAGCAAGAACTAAAATAAAAGGGCTGAAAAAAATACAGACATACAGGTAGATAAACAGACACACACACAAACATCTTGCCTTATATATATATATATATATATATATATATATATATATATATATATATGTATTATCGATTTTCTGCACTATTGTAAGAACAGCAACCTTGAAACTTCTGAATATTGTTTTTTATGTCTTTGTCTATGAGTGTATGAAATTTGATTAAAATCGAACAACTCCTTCTATAATTCGATTTTTTCGATGATCGATTTTCGATATTTATCTGGGGTATCTCGACACAAAACATAGCTAAGAACACTCGTAGACGCTTATAGTACAACTGTGTAAATTTTCAAGAAAATTGGTTCAGCCGTTTCGGAATCTATAGGTAACGGACACACACACAAAGTTCCATTTATAAATAAGTTTAAATACTCTATTATTTAACCACAATATTCTAGTATATTAATGTTTTGCTTCGTTGAATAGCTTCTTTTTTTTTTCAAATGTTTTCTTTTTCAACGACTTTATTTTTGACTTCCAAATACATCTTTGAACTTGGCAACCCACCTGCGATAGGGAAAACTCAAAACTTATTCCTGTCGAGGAATGAATGGCTCCTTCGTTATGAGGTCACGAACGATTGCCTACAGGTTTCGAAACCTTGTCTCGAAAAGACCATTAACCAATGTGCGGTGCAACTTTGGGTGGAAATTTGGACCTGTGCGTCACTCGTGGGAACAATATGAGAACTAAAAGTCAAACCAAAATATCAAGTATAGCCCTTGTAGTGGATAAACAGGAAGTCTTTACCTCAAAAGAAACCTACCTAAGGTCGAAAAGTCTGCTATATGAACAAACTCCTACACAAATAATTAATCTTCAGGTACCCACGGCCGGGATTATATTAATGTTGGCCGGGAGAATTCTTCACCAAAATCCACAACCGTTCATTTACAGAATGAAAAGATAAAATTGTCTCGTGAAAGAAAGAAAGCACAATTTCAAATACTCTACAATGCAGCATTCAAATGAATCTAAACTTATTTAGAAATGGAACTTTGTCTGTGTGTGTGTGTGTATGTGTGTGCGTGTGTGTATGTGTGTCCGTTACCTATAGATTCCGAAACGGCTGAACCGATTTAGAGTTGTACTATAAGCGTATGCGAGTGTTCTTAGCTAGGTTTTGTGTCGAGGTACCCCCGATAAATATCGAAAATCGATAATCGAAAACATCAGGTTATAGAAGGAGTAGTCTGATTTTAATCAAATTTGATACACTCATAGACAAAGACATAAGAAACGACATTCAGAAGTTTCAAGGTTGCAGTTCTTACAATAGTGCAGAAAATCGATAATGTATATATATAAAAGGCAAGATGTGTGTGTGTGTGTGTGTGTGTGTGTGTGTGTGTGTGTGTGTGTGTGTGTGTTTATCTCCCTGTATGTCTGTATTTTTTCAGCCCTTTTATTTTAGTTTTTGCTTCGGGTTTGGCTCTAATAGGCATATTTGTAGTTCTTAGTCTCAGCCATGATACCATTTACTCAGAGGACTTATTTAGCTTTCAAAATTCAGTTTACGACGAAAAAACTTATTTGATATCGATATCAGGAAATCAAAATTTGACTTACATCCAGTTATTTTTCTTTCAATCTACGGTTTCGCTTTAACTGGAAACAACTATTGCTTTTTAGTCTTTCGTGCCAACGTCCAAAGAGTCTGAGCCCCAGGACCATGGATTAGTTTTAAAGCTTTCATTACACCCGAGCAACACCGGGCTATACTGCTAGTCCTTGATAAAATAGACGTACATATAAGTCTCAACAAAGCAATACATGCATCAGCAATAGAAGCAACTAAAAAATTTAACATTAAATTAAAATTAAAAAAGGTAATCACACAGACATGAAGATCCGTCTTGGAAAAGAAAAATATCGAAAAAAATTGAACTTAGAAGTGAATTATTAGTACGCGATGAACTTGCAAGAGGAACAAATGTAATGACTAGAAAAAGTGGAAGACTAAAAAAGAATTACAAATCAAGAATGAAAATGAAGTCGTATTAGCTAAAGAAAAAATAGAGCAAACAAGACAACTGAAAGCTCAAAGAATCAGACGCTATGAAAAAAGATCAAGATTCTACAGACTAAACAAGATCTTTCAAACCAATTCGAAGAAATTTTACAGAGAAATAAGTAAACAAAAATTGAAGTGACGACTCTCCAACAATAGAAGAAGTTATACAGTTCTGGGAAAAAATATGGGCTTGCCCTAAAGCACATAACAAAGAAGCAGATTGGATTACGCAAGAGGTAGAACATGAGAATAAACTAGAACAAACACGGGTAGAAAACACAGAAGAGGATGTTGAATATGCACTGAAAAAAAAACACACAACTAGAAATTTCTGGAGCTTCAAGTTTTTTAATATATACAAGGTATCAGCCGTTGTCATCGATTTCATCAAACAATGTATGTCGATATTGAAAGCAACACTTTACCTGAATCATATAAATGGAATTTATAAGTCTAGTGAAAGTAGCATCAACAGAAATATTTCAAGGTGACTCTTTGTCTCCCTTACTATTCTGTATATTCCTAATAGCATCACAAAGCGAATTTAACAGAGCAGAATATTGCTATAAGGTATCTCAACAGGAAATAAGCCATATATTTTACGTGGATAACTTAAAGTTGTATGCTAGTAATGACAGTGAAATTAAAGGTCTCTTGAATACAGTCAAATACGTCAGTGACGAATTAGAATGGAATTCGGTTTGGATAAATGTGCTAAAGCCACAGTTTTACAAGGATCACTACAAAAAAAATCTTCACTATTAGCTTAGACTCTGGGGTAACAATCAAAGATTTAGAGCAAGAAGAAGCTTCTAAGTACTTTAGTGTAAATGAGGGTGAAGACACTATAAAAAATGAAAGAAATAGTGCGGAAAATTACTGTAGAAGAGTGTGACTGATATTAAGAACAAAAGTGAATTCTGAGAACAGAATTATGACCATTAATAGCCTTGTCATCCCAGTGGTTCAATATAGCTTCAAAATATTTAAATTGAACTTTAAATGACATTAGACAAATGGATTATAAGGTAAGAAAGCTTCTTTCTAAGCATAACATGCATAATCTTAAGGTCGATCCAGACTGTCTACCTTTAAAGAAGGTGGATGAGGCTTATTCAGCTAGAAGTGTCATACCAGGCAATAACTATTGGCTACAAACATACATGAAAACAACAAAGGACCGAATAATACAATTTGTCAAGCAACACGGAAACAGAAAGAAAAAATTCAAACATGAAAGAAGGTTGTAAATACAAACGAAATTTACATTTAGTAGATTCTGTAGAAAACCAAAACATAACCCAAAAGACAACAACTGCAGCAACAAATATGAAAAAGAAAGACAAGGATAACATTGAACAACATTGGCAAGACAAATCTCTTCATGGCTAATATCTAGTATATACTAATAAAATCAATGTGGATAGAGTTAACGCTTGTCGATGGTTACGAGCCTCTGGATTAAAGGCTGAAACGGAAGGTTTTATTCTTGCAGCACAAGACAAAAGCTTTTAACTCAGAACTTTCAGGTAAATATCATACATAATAGTATGGATCCAAAATTCAGGTTCTGGGACAGATATTAGAAAGCCACAGACCATCTAATCTCAGGATGTGATATACTTGCGCCTAATGAATAGAAAAATAGTCACGATAGAGAGTGTGCAAAAAGTTTGGGAAGGATGTTAACAAATACTGTTATGAACATCACCCAGGACCAGTTACAGAATACTCAAAATTCTATGGCATTACACCATCTTCAGGGACAAATAATTGTCAAAAACCGAAAAGAAAAACTCACCTACTAATTCATATGGCTTGCCTAGAGTACTATAACATAGCAACCAAGAAATCTGAAAAAAACTATTGAAGTATAAAACTTGGAAATCGAAATATGAAAAATATAAAAATTGAAAATAAGAATGGTACTAGTCATAGTAGGTGCGCTTGGAATGATAAAAAAAAGAACACAACAACACATTGAAAAAATCTCTGGAAATCCCAGCTTAAGAGAAATACAAAAATGTATCTATGGGATTACACCATCTAAACAGACAGAAAAAATTGAAGCAAATAGGCCGGATATTATTGTTAAAAACCAGAACGAGAAAACTTGTCTGTTTATTGATATGGCTTGTCCAGCGGATTGTAACATAGCAACCAAGGAATTTGAAAAACTGTCAAAATATAAGGACCTGGAAATTGAAATAGAAAAAATGTGGAAATTGAAAACAAGAGTTGTGCCAGTGATAGTAGGTGCACTTGGAATGATAAAAAATGGAACAAAAAATCAGATTGAAAGAATCCCTGGAAACCCCAGCTTAAGAGATATACAAAAAATTGTCTTGTTAAGTACAGCCCACACACTAAGGAGAACTTTGTCTATGTAACGCTAGGGATGATGGGGAAGATAGAAAAAACATGAAATGGAGCCATAACAACACGCCACGACCTGCCTTAGATCTTCCTGCAGACTTGGTTATTTTCTCTGAAATCTTATTGATTATAAACAGAACAATTTTATTGATTTCAAGGTTTCCTGGTATTTAAATGTCAATATACACTAGAAAATGTACTGAACATAATCAGTTAGCTATTAAGGCTGATTGCGATTGCATTGGGTATCGGCTCGGAACCAGAAATCAGAGAGCCGAGTTCGAATTCCAGTTAAATTCGTAGCATTCACTTACGTACAAGTAACCTTAGGAAAGATATTAATCCATATCATCTTCCTCCCACTATTGGTTGTATCGCCTTGGTTGGTAACCAGTCTACTGCTGAAAGTAATGGCAGCCTACTGCGGGAAAATTTCTGCTCAGTCAGTTATGTCTCTTTCGAGACATGATTGCCCAAGCGTGTATCACGTATGGTACTTAAATGACTGACGGAGAATTGACTGTAAATTCTAACCCACGTAACCTAAAGTCCATTACTCTAACCGGAAGTAAGCACACACCGACCTGAATTTTTAATGCACTAACTGATCAGTGCAAAACTTGATGGATGATAAAAAATGGCTGGTTCCATTGATTTTTCAGGAAGATATTTTTATTGGCCATTATCGTTTTAGATTAATTTACCGTATTATTAATTCAGTTTATGATTTTTTTTTGTTATTATTTGTTATTATTATTAATAATTCATTGAATGTTCCTATAATAGCTAGAGCAAATCTCCTCAAAACGCGAGCACATTTTTCTCGGTGCTCAAGCTATTTTCAACAATGTTATCGTCTAGGTTGCTTCAACTCTTCCCCTAATATTGCTTACAATTATTATTATTATTATTATTATTATTAGGTCATTTTTCATTATAATTTTATTTCTGCTATGGTCGCACAACCTACCAACTCTGCAGGAAGATCTAAGGCAGGTCGTGGTGCGTTGTTGTGGCTTCATTTCATTTTTTTTATACATATATATATCTCCCTAACATCCCTAGCGTTACATGCACAATGTTCTCCTTAGTGTGTGGGCTGTATTTAACAAGACAAGTTTGTATATCTCTTAAGCTGGGGTTTCCAGGGATTCTTTCAATGTTTTTTTTTGTTTTTTTGTTTTTTTTATCATTCCAAGTGCACCTACTATCACTGGCACAACTCTTGTTTTCAATTTCCACATTTTTTTCTATTTCAATTTCCAGGTCCTTATATTTTGACAGTTTTTCAAATTCCTTGGTTGCTATGTTACAATCCGCTGGACAAGCCATATCAATTAATAAGCAAGTTTTTTTTCTTTTTGGTTTTTAACAATAATGTCTGGTCTATTTGCTTCAATCTTTCTGCCTGTGTAGATGTTGCAATCCCATAGAAAGGTGACATCTTGTATTTCTGTAACCGGTGCTGGGTGATGTTCATACCAATGTTTGTTTACATATTTTCCATAATGTTTGCACATTGTCTAGTGTAAATATTGCCCCACTCTATCGTGACGATTTTTATATTCATTTGGTGCAAGTACGGAAGCGTTGTGGTACAGTGGATATCGGCTCGGAACGAGAAGCCGGGGAGCCGAGTTCGAATGCCAGTTGAATCCATTGTATTCACTTACGCGCAAATACCCTTGGTAAAGGTGCTAATCCCTCTATTCCTTCCAGTTATGGGTTAAATAGCAGGACAGATTGGGTTCTATAGCCTTGGTCGGCAACCAGTCTACCGCAGAAAGCAATGGCAACCTACTGCAGGATAGTCTTCTGCCCAGTCTTTCGAGACATGATCGCCCAAGCGTGTATCACGTATGGTACTTAACTAACTGACTGACGGAACATCCTGAGATTAGATTGTCTATTGTTTCTTGGTATTTATCACAAAACATGGATTTTATTATTATTATTATTATTATTATTGCTTTCTTGTCATGCGTCTCAAATAGCATCTGACAACCAATTCCAGCTTCAAATTGGAAAATAGGCGAAGGCGGACAACTGGCGCTTCATAACCAGCTTCTTTGGGTTGCTGATGCTCGACAACCTAGGAAGACATCTAGGGAAGGAAAACCCTCGTTTTAAATCTCTGCTGCCTTGGGTCATATCTAAACACAGAACAAAAAAACTAGGGAAGTAAATCTAGAAAGACAACCCGTGGTGCAGCCCCGAAGGCGGTTAGTTGTTGACACTGACAACTTTCCGGCAACTCCTGCAGCCAAGCCAACCCCAAATTTGTATTTATTTGGGTCTTGACGGTTTCAAGAAATGCGGGAGGTGGCGGAAGGTATCTATCTCGGGTAGAATACTACCTTCATTAATAGTTTTCCAAGCACCTCCCGGAGAGGTGACTCCAGTCTTATCACAAAGAACTGAATTTTGATCAAACAGGTCGATAACTTTATCTACTTCTTCTTGTTCTTTTTGTTCTTCTTCTTCTTATAATTATTATTATTATCGTCTTCACTTGCTTTATGGTTAATACGATGCCTTATCTTCTCATTAGCCGAGACTGAGAGTAAGGGGATAAACATAAAGGTTTTATTTGCACAAATTCTGATACTGTTGTTTATGTTGTTTTTCTTTTTCTTCTTCTTCTTCTTCTTCTTCTTATTATTATTATTATTTCGTCCAAAGATAAGAACAATGTGTAAGTAATTTCAAAATTCCATTGCACTTATTATGTATCGAAAACTTTCAGTTTCTCTGCATTTCCCTTTCTAATACTTAGTGCTACACATAAGTCAGATTTACGGCCATATCACGTTAAAACACCGGTTTCCGTACAATCACCGAAGTTAATTAACATCGGGCCTGGTCAATACCTTGATAGGTGACCACTGGAGAATGGCAGGCGCTGAAAATTTGGATATGTGGGTAGGGTAATGGCTAACCACTCGGAAATGGAAATTGGAGACCTGCAAAAATACTTGGGAAATCTATGAGTACACCTCTTTTACCCACAGCTATGTATGAATTAGTACAATTTTCATAAGTCAAGAAATCATTATCATCTCTATAAAATTCTTACAATCTTTTTTTTTGGGGGGGATGGCTTTAAATAACTGGCAAAGCGTTGCTAAGCCGTATAAAAAAACAATTCAACTAGTCTTGCCTATCAAACTAAACAACTTTCTATTCACTATTAAATGATTATGAAATTTTATGAATCTAGTTTAAAATAATGTAAAATTCTATTGTCTAATTTTTCTCCGTATCTAGTAATAGCCCCTGCATACTGATAGGTGATTATGTTATCCACTACATATCGATATGCAATTTGCCAATGTCAATGGAGTTAACTTTATTGGTGATATAAAACTATTATATACACAAACGCATATATGCATAAACCTATAAGAAGATATATTTATACCTTTTTCAAAGAAGATGGGTTCATGGCGTTTGCAGACGAAGTTCGAACTTGATCAATAAGCGTTGCACTCTTAGTATCACCAATAATAATAAAAGCATCGATGTAATTTTTGTTTTTTCTTCCTAAAACATCTTAAGAATATTGTGTGTTTCTTACATTAAGCAAATGAAGAGAGCCCTGGTATATATATATATATATATATATATATATATATATATATATATATATATATATATATATACACCACTATGTATCTTACGCGGAAAAAATAATTTTCTTTAAAATTTAATTATAACTTATACTCCAAGATAATTAAAAAATAAAAATTATTTTACTAAAATAAATGACCAACACAACAATAAGTATACCATAATTATTTAATCCCAATTCTGACCTAAACATTCCAACCCCTTTACTCATGAAATAGTAGAAAAGAAATCTATTTTTCAATAAAAAAAAAACTAAAATCCAACCGCTTGTTAAAATTATTTTCTATCCATTTAAAAAATCGAAGGCCCCACTTCTGTATCTTCTCAAGACAAAATTAAAAAGTGACATGTCTAGATCCAAGCCATCCTGCCTCCTTTCATAACCCAAATATTAAAACTTCATGGTTACATAATTCTCATTTTTGATTGAACAATATTGACACACCTAAAGCATTTTCTCCAACACCTAATTTTCCAAATAACCAAGAATTCATCTTATATTTTAGAAGTAAATCATTTTCACCATTTATTTTAACATATCACCTGAAGAAGAATAGTATTGTTCTGAGACATGAAAGTTTTTGTGTAGTGATATCATGGTTTTATAAACCACTGTATTAACATTATATATATATATATATATATATATATATATATATATTTGTACCTAAGTTGTTGAACTCGTAGGTTTTTTAACCTTTTGTTCATGCATTTACTTTTATAAATAGTGCTCAATACAAATGTAGAGCGTTGTATTGTAATGGTTGTTACAATGTTTTTATAAATTCATAGTATCACTACACAAAAATTTTCGCGTTTCGAAGCCAGCCCATTATGTGGTTGGCTTCATGTTCAGGTGATTTTTTTAGAAATGAGAATTATCTAGTGACATCGAGGAACAAAATCAGAAAACTAATACATAGAGAATTCAAAGTTTTAAATCTAAAATTTATAGTTAACACAAATTTAAAGTAGCAAACTTCCTCGATATCACACTAGATTTAGTCAACAACAATTACAAATCATACATAAAACCCAATGAATACCCACTATACATCCACCCAAAGTCAAACCACCCCACTAGTATTATCAAACATATACCCTCTTCCATAGAACATAGAATCAGTCAAAACTCGTCCAACAAAGAAATATTCATCAAACACAAAGCTCTCTACAACAAGTCATTAAAAAAAGCGGCTACAGAAACCAAGATCATCCAATACATAACAAACAACAGCCCCAACAAGAAAAGTAGAAACGGAAAAATCATTTGGTACACACCTCCTTTTAACCAAATGATCAACACCAAACTAGGACAGAAGTTCCTGAACTTAATTAAAAAACATTTCCCTACAAACAACCCCCTCAGTAAAATCTTCAGCAAAAATACACTTAAACTTAGCTACAGCTTCACAAACAACCTAGAAAAAAATCATAACTAACCATAACAAATATATCCAAAATCAACACGTAGACCAAAATAAAACCGGCAACTAAAACACAATCAAACCCAACAACGAAAACATGTGTAATTGTAGAAACCCTAGCAAATGCCCACTACAAAATAAATGTAAAACAAACTCAATAATCTATCAATGCAACATAACATCCATCGAAAATCCAACTATAAATAAAGTGTATATCGGATCAACTAAGAATACTTTTAAGCAGCGCTGGTACTTGCACCTAACCTCATTCAAAAACAGCGTATACCGAAACCAAACATCCCTTTCCACATACTTTTGGAAGCTAAAGGATTCAAAACAGAAACCCAAAGTAAAATGGAAAATCCTAGAAAAAACTAGAACCTGCAACTCACATAACGACATCTGCCCTTTATGCTTAAGTGAAAAACTACACATTCTTCAGTACCCTAACAGCAACGATTTATTAAACCGTAGAGACGAATTAGCAGTAATATGCAAACATCGCAAATATTTCTCGCTAAAATTTAAGTAAACAAAAAAACAACCCACCCACGGAACCCCACAAAGAACACAAAACATACACACAACCAACCCTATAAATAAACAGAAAAAGAAAACAAACCCTATACAATACCAACAAAAAATAATGCAGTTGCAGCAGAATAGTAGATAAATAAATAAAAATATCGACACGATAAAAACCAAAAAACCAAAAAAGTACACACCCCAACACAAAATAACATAAATTAAATTAAGAAGAAACCAACCCCAAAACAAAACAACATCTACCAACCTCTAAATCAAATAACAACACGCAAGGTGCCAGCAGCCTAAACCCTCAAAAGATAAATAGATTAACCTATCCTGAACTCAGCCACAAACAAGCACTTAACCCTAAGACCTTAAAAAGGTAAACAGAACTCAAAATACAGACCAACCCCTCTAACACCACCCCCCCCAAAAAAAAACAATTTCAACACAAATAAACGGGATTTTCAACTAGATATTTTTCATTTCTAAAAATCACCTGAAGATGAAGCCAACCACATAATGGGCTGGCTTCGAAACGCAAAAATGTGATACTATGAATTTATAAAAACATTGTAACAACCATTACACTATATGTGTGTGTGTGTGTGAAATGTGCAGATATATATATACATATATATATATATATATATATATAATTTGTTTTATATATTATATTATTTATATATTATATATTCGCAGTACTTATTTGAAAGCGTTCAATATCAGAGACAGATCTGACATATTCATATAGATAGGTGTGAGTTTGTGACCTTGGGTTTCACGCTCTTGCGATCGCATCAAACCCAGGGTCACAAACTCACACCTATATATATATATACTGTGTACAACGCCTGGGGCCATCCGAATTAGAGGGTTACTTTAGGAAGCAGTTTGTACGGATATGAGAGGAAGGTAACGGTTAAACATAAACTTGAACAGATTATAGTTGTTGGGATCGGATAAACCTCTTGGGAGTGGATTCCACAGAGCAGCGTTTCGCGGGAAGAAGCTGTTTGATTGAACTTGCTTCTCACCGATTAAATACGGAGGAAATGTGGGTGGTTTGCTACAATGCGTGGGACATGGTGTGTTCTTGCCGTGAAGGTTAGGCCTGGCGGAACCAAGGAACCGAGAATCTTGTCACATCCCGCCTGTGAGTGAGAGGTTAGAGGGTGGAAAATAATTCGCCACCCAGAAGGACTCTATGGAGGTTGGAAAGTGCGGTCTGTGCAACCCTTGCCCAAATATGACAACAGTACTCCATTCTTGGCCTGATTTGGCTCTTCTAAAACGTAAAGGATAGCACGTGAGTACTTACTGGAGTAGTACAGGGAGCTGACAATTTTACCAGAACATTTAGTGATTGCTTGTATGTACGAGTTCCACTTGGCCAAACAGTCTCACAAGTTACTGTGCCTTATCCGAGGAGATGAATACATCAAAACCAGTAGCCACATATATGCACAGCTAGACTACCCATTTACCGATAATTGGTCAGGTGCCAATTTCACTCCAGACAAAGTTGGACGAATTCAAAATTCTTCTTATTCTTCATAATTGTAAGGCCAATCCTAACGCGGAACTTTTGTTTATGATTAATGTATTTACAGCGTACTTTATACCAAACGATGACCCCCACCTTTTCAAACCCCGACACCAAAGAATACTCTGTTCAGTGTATGTTTATTCAAGGGGCAGATGACTGGGAGTGCACTGCAGACCTCCCAGAATGGAAGAGTCACCCAGAGATCATCAGCAAGAGTGGCATGAAACCAGATATAGTAGTCCACTCTCAGTCAACCAAGCAGCTGATTATGATAGAACTCACAGTGCCATATGAGAACAGAATGGAGGCAGCTCAAATCTACAAGACTGGAAAGTACGCTGATCTGGCAAAACAGCCTGAGGAGAGAAGACTACCAGGTCAAAGTCCTCACTGCAGAAATTGGAGCTAGAGGGTTTGTAGGAGCGTCTGCATACAGCCTCATGAAACAGCTCTCAGTTGCAGGGAGGGAAAAAACCAGAGCCCTGAAAGCAATGGCAGAAGTGGTAGAGAGGTGTTCAAGCTGGATCTGGTCAAGGAGGAATAAAAGTGAACTTCATAAGGCTTAACTTTCCTACAAATATCAGGTGTACCTTTGGCTAAGTGGTTAGTGCGGGAGTCTTTGAGAGAAAATGAGCATATCCAGAAGGTCACGGATCCCATCCGTGGCTTCTTCCCAAAAAAAAAAAAAGAAAAAAAAAAAGGGCAGCAGAGGGACATCCGGAGTCATGAACCGGGTGTGGCCTAACTCCCCTAGAGTGTCAGGAGATAAGGGCCGAAACACTTGCTTGACGGGGGCTTCTCTTCTGAGGACTCTCTGCTGCCACGCTCTCCACGAGTTTCTTTCTACATGGTAAGTGCTATCTCACCTGTTGAGACATTTACCAAGGAACTGAATCTGAGAAATATTTAAGTTTCTAACGCTTTAAAGATATGAGATCTTCATGTTTGATAGATCATAGGCGTATTATTGAACTATTGTTTCTTGAAATCTGGAAATAGATAATCCATCAGAGTTCCAGAACCAAAAGTGCTGGGAAAGTGGTAGTCATGAATATGGATTTTATAAGTTAAAACTAGTGCGCTGTGGTGCAGTGGATATCGGTTTGGAACGAGAAATCGGAGAGCCGAGTTCAAATCTCAGTTGAATTCGTTGCATTTACTTACGTGCAAATAACCTTGCGAAAGGAATTAATCCGTCTCTTCCCTCCAGCTATGGATTAAATAATAGGACAGACTGGGTTCTATTAGCCTAGGCTAACAACCAGTCTACTGCAGAAATTAATGGCAACCTAGTGCGGGAAAATCATCTGCCCAGTTTTTTCGAGACATGATTGCCCAAGCATGTATCACGTATGACACTTAACTGGCTTAGTTAAGTACCATTTTTAGTCTTATCAAAATTGGATCGAAAAATTGTTCGAAATCGAAAAACTGTTCGAAAACGATTATTCGAAAAATAATTATTCGAATTGTAAATTGTTTGAATGAAAATTAATCGAAAGGACAATTATACTAACTGATAATTATCCGAAATACCTATGTTTGAAATGCGTAAGGGGCCCTTTTTTTTAATCATATCACCCCAAGCAAGGTGAAAACGCCACTGGTGCGCAGGGGACTACGTAAGAGTGAAAAGACTGGAAAAGGGACAAACTGGAAACCACATCCTAAACAGGAAACAAGGGATGAGCCTCTTCACCTGTTCAATAGACGTGGGTGGAGTGTGAACCGGGCAATAGTTTAGTCTATCTACTCCAATTGAAAAAAATAAAGAATAAAAAAAAAAAAAGAGTGAAAAGATTGGAAAAGAGAAAAACCAGAAACCACATCCTAAACAAGAAACAAGGTATGAGCCTCTTCACCTGTTCAATAGACGTGGGTGGAGTGTGAACCGGGCGATAGTTTAGTATATCGACTCCAATTGAAAAAAAAATTTATAAAAAAGAGTGAAAAGATTGGAAAAGAGAAAAACCAGGAACCACATCCTAAACAGGAAACAAGGGATGAGCCTCTTCACCTGTTCAATAGACGTGGGTGGAGTGTGAACCGAGTGATATTTTAATCTATCGACTCCAATTGAAAAAACAATTTTTAAAAAAGAGTGAAAAGATTGGAAAAGAGAAAAAACAGAGACCACATCCTAAACAAGAAACAAGGTATGAGCCTCTTCACCTGTTCAATAGACGTGGGTGGAGTGTGAACCGGGCGATAGTTTAGTCTATCGACTCCAATTGAAACACACACAACTATTCTTTAGGCTGAGTCTGAGTTCCAGGACTATGGATTAGTTTTAAAGCTTTCATTACACCCGAGCAACGCCGGGCTATACTGCTAGTAATATGTATTTCCTCGGAGCAATGTTTAACAAGTTAGTTTAATACTGTTTTGAATTCGGTCCTCACTGAGTGTTTCATGATTGTGTCCTTAGAACTTAACTCAACGATTCCACTTACAGCACTACTAACACCTACGCTACCTACACATCAAAGGTGAATGTTTTAAACTCGGTACCTCCACTCATTTTCTATACTTAAATTTAAATTTAAATTTTAAAAATAAATAAGTTATCTTCAAGCTTTAAAATTAGCTTTAATTGAAAACCAAGGGATTAAATTTAGTAATTCCAGTAAGCAAAATACCCTGGTGTATTTTAAACCAAAATTATATTGATCGGAATCAAAAATGTTCTACATTAAAAAAAAAAAATTCAAATTTCAAATTTTCCGCCATTATTCATCGATTATAAACAGAAGCCAATTCTCGGTTTTAAAAAAATCTTAGAAAAATAAAATAGACCTCGCTGACACTATTTTCTTTAAATTACCGAATTTAAGCTTACTTTAAGTTGGCTTGAAACAAGAATTACTGCTTACTGCTTGAAAAATGTTTTAAAAAGCATTTCTCAATTACGGTAACCTTGTTATCACAACTGTCAACACCTTATCAGCAACTTAGCAGCAGCCGACAACTGATGATTTACAGTATCCGGCCCAAAGTATGGAAGACAAATTTGGTATAAATCTTATTCATACAAATCGCTTTTTTTTATTATTTTTAACTATGTTAAAATTGAAAATTTAACACAGTTTTCAGCAATTATCCAATATTTGATGGAATTTTGGTTAGTTTAGCTTTGTAGTCTTAACTTTTAAGATGTTTTCTGAAAAATAAAAAATAAATCACAATTTAATAACAGAATGAAAATAACGGCAGAGGTAACTCAATAATTTTTGGCATTTATTAATTTTTATTTTTAATATCTATTTTTCATATCATTTTTAGGTACCTCCACAAATTGTGAATTTCACAATTATTATATATATTTTTGTTTTAACAAAATTAGAAATTAAAATGTAAAAGTTGCTTTAAATGTTTAAGGAATGACTTACAAAACAGGCTGTTGAATTTTATAAACGTCTTGAAGTGACTTGAATCAGAATCAAAGTGCAGTTTCTGTTATTTTCCATGTAAGGGGAATAATCCAAAACACTTGTTAACTTCTAAAATAAATACGACCCCTTTGGAAACTTGTTATGACCCTATGGAACATCGTACTTAAAATGAACATATTTACTTACACACAAAAAAATTTTTTTAATTATTTTAAAATATAAGACGTGAAAAATTTTTATTAATTTTTTTATTTTTTGATAGGCAATATAATCATCAATTCTTAACTGAAAAAAGGACAACAGTTTTTTAAAAGGTTTTAAATTTTTTTTAAAACTTTATGATTTATTATAATAACAAAAAAATGAAAACAATTATTTTAAAATTTTATTAGTCATCAAAAAATATTTTTTCTTCAGTCTATAATGTCCTTAATTATTATTATTTATTTCAGCAATTAAAAGCTTATCAAATTAAATTATATCAGAGTTTTATTACGTTTTTTATTTTACTCTTCGGAGCAGATTTTCGGATAGTGCCGAATAATTTTAAATAAAAAAAATAGATGATTTATATTCCCCGATGAGTTCTGCGTTAAACTAATAAAAAAGTAAATTGCAGAAAATTAAAATTTATTAAAATTACATGAATTTACGTGGAGTGGTGGTAACAGAGGTAAAAAAAATTTTTTTCATCAATATTTTTAAAAAAATAATAATTTCACAAAATAATTTCATTCATTTGTGAATGAGTACTGAAAGTTTCATTAAAATCCGGCAATTATTTGTTTTTTGCGAGAACTTCCAAATTAATGTGTTGTCACCGAAAAAGTGAGTTCCGTAAAAATTTACGTGATCGATTGTAAACAGTCGTAAGATTTTCTGCAACGCTAACTCAAATCAAAACAAAATTTTCAGCCGAAATTTCAAACATGTTAAAAGAAATTAGAAAATTTATAAAATAAATAAAAATTACTTTGATCTTTCCTCTTAATAATATTTGAAACATATTGATGGAAAATGTTCGTTTTATTAAGTTTTGGACCTTTTTAATTCATACTATGCTGTTTTGGGTTTTTTTTTTGTGTGATGTAATGGAGGTACCTATTTTAAACGATTAAAAGAGTGATGGTTAACGAGCTAAGCCTACAAACCGGAAAATGTGCTTTTCTTGTTATTCTCAACAGCTCAAGAAATTATAGCGAGCTATAGAAACTCAAAGGGGCAAAGTATTTAGAAAAAAAGTTCAACACATCCTCGTGCGGAATAAAAATATATTTACTATGTAATTACAAGCAAATTGGACATCTCTTATCTAAACCTAACACCAAAAGATAATACTATCCATAAAATGTAAGTTGAAAGGTTACAGCATTTCTGAACGGATTTTTTTTTTAACTATTTTCACTGTTTCTAATCGAATCGCAAAACGAACATCCCTTATCCAAATTTAACCCCATAAAATACTACTATCTACATAGAATAGGTTGAAAGGTTATATAATTTCTGAACAAATTTTATAACTTAGTCATTCTTTTCGAATCGCGAAACGAACATTCCTTACCTAATCCAGCACAAAAATACTGATATCTATCAACGTTGAATTATTTTGATATTTCTGAACGGATATTTGTAGTAATTCAGTCTTTATCATTGAATCGCGCGATGAACATCCCTTATCCAAAACCAACACCAAAAATACTAATCTGTGAAACCTAAACTGAGAGATTATGGTATTTATGAATGGATTTTTGTACTAATGCAAACTTTCTTATCAAATCTCGAAACGGACAGATCTTATCAAAATCCCACAACAAATATACTACTATCTATTAAGACTAAGCTAAGGTATTTTTATTAAGACTAAGCAAAAATATTTCTATTGAGACTAAGCTAAAGTATTTCTATTAAGACTAAGCAAAGGTATTTTTATTAAGTTTAGATTTAGATACTAAGGTATCTAAATCTAAACTTATTTATAAATAGAACTTTGTGTGTGTGTGTGTGTGTGTGTGTGTGTGTGTGTGTGTCTATTACCTATAGACTTCGAAACAGCTGAACCGATTTTCTTGAAAATTTACAGTTGTACTAAAAGCGTCTGCGAGTGTTCTTAGCTAGGTTTTGTGTCAAGGTACACCAGATAAATATCGAAAATCAAAAAAATCGGGTTATAGAAGGAGTAGTCCAATTTTAATCAAATTTGATACACTCATAGAAACAAGACATAAGAAACGATATTCAGAAGTTTCAAGGTCGCAGTTCTTACAATAGTGCAGAAAATCGATAATATATATATATATATATATATATATATATATGTATAAGACGTTTGTGTGTGTGCCTGTTTATCTGCCTGTATGTCTGTATTTTTTCAGCCCTTTTATTTTAGTTTTTGCTTCGGGTTTGGCTCTAAGTAGGTATAATTGTAGTTCTTAGTCTCAGCCATGATACCATTTACTCAGAGGGCTTATTTAGCCTTCAAAATTCAGTTTACGACGAAAAACACTTATTTGATATCGGTACCAGGAAATCAAAATTTAACTTACATCCATTCATTTTTCTTTCAGTCTACGGTTTCGCTTTAACTGGAAACAATTATTGCTTTTTAGTCTTTCATGCCAACGTTCAAAGAGGACCATCTAATCCAGGACCATGGATTAGATTTAAAGGTTTCATTACACCCGAGCAACGTCGGGCTATACTGCTAGTTTCTATTAAGACTAAGTGAAGGTATTTCTGGACAGATTTTTGAAAGAATTCAGACATTTTCATTGAATCATCAAAAGAACATCCCTTATCTTAACTCAACAACAACAACGTCTACAATTTATAAAGCTTAAGTTGAAAGGTTTTGTTATTTCTGAAGAGACTTTTGAACGAATTCAGTCTTTGTTATTGAATGGCGAGACGAACATACCTTATCCAAATCCAACAAAAAAGACTACAATCTCTAAAAAGTAAGTTGAAAGGTTATGATATTGTTGAACTGATTTTAGAACTAATTCAGTCCTTCTTATCAAACCGCGAAACGTACATTCGTTATCCAAACCCAACACAATAGAAACAGTCAGTCAGTTAAGTGCCATACGTGATACACGCTTGGGCGATCATGTCTCGAAAGAGACATGACTGACTGGGCAGAAGATTATCCCGCAGTAGGTTGCTATTGCTTTCTGTGGTAGACTGGTTACCGACCAAGGCTATAGAACCCAATCTGTCCTGTTATTTGACTCATAGCTAGAGGGGGAAGAAATGTATCATATTATTTAGTGAGGGATCAGTTTATTACTTCATAACAATAGAAAACCGATCCCCCACTTTATACCCAGTAAAAGCCTTAATCATGTCTCCAATTATTATATTCAGTCAGTCAGTTAAGTGCCATACGTGATACACGCTTGGGCGATCATGTCTCGAAAGAGACATGACTGACTGGGATGAAGATTATCCCGCAGTAGATTGCCATTGCTTACTGCGGTAGACTGGTTGCCGACCAAGGCTATAGAACCCAATCTGTCCTGTTATTTAACCCATAACTGGAAGGAATAGACGGATTAATACCTTTCCCAAGGGTATTTGCGCGTAAGTGAATACAATGAATTCAGCTGGAATTCGAACTCGGCTCCCCGATTTCTCGTTCCGAGCCGATATCCACTGCACCACAACGCACATCCTGGGGCAATAGAAGCAACTACGTTCTATAAAAACTAAGCTGAAACGTTATGGCATTTATGAACAGATTTTTGAAAGATTTCTCTCTTACTTATCGAATTCCGAAATGAACATCACTTATCCAAATCAAACTCAATAAAGGGTATGAATTATAAAGGCTAAGTTAAAATTTATAATATTTCTGAACGGAGTTTTGAACAAATTCAATCATTCTTATAAAACCGTGAAACAAACATCGTAAAGCTAACACGCCATGCCATCCCGAAAATAAAACGCACCACTGTGGTTAACCCATGACTGACCAATATCATCAAAATATAACCGCCTGCATAGTACCCAATCGATTAATTTTTCAAGCCTAGTCAGATCTAAGCTCCTATATGGATGTTCAAGGTGGCGTCCAACAGTTTTCTTATGCCAATGATTGAAAAGATTTGAAGCGATTGAATCTTCTCCGTCTTAAGGGGAGACAATTTCTTGTAGACTGGCGTTGCAGAATATGAAACAAAGGATAGATCACTTGAAGACTTCCAACTGCAGCATCAACTAAAATAAATGGCACCTCTAACTAGAAGAAAAAATAATGTTATCTTGAAGTAGGAATCTCAAAAACGTGGGACATGAAGGCATCAATAATACCCGTTGGAGTTGGAGTCTACGGACTGACTGGAAAATGTTCCGATATACTCATTGACGGAATTCCTGGTAACCATGCCTCAAAGAAATACAAAAAAATGTACTAAGAAATACAGCTTACACACTACGAAGTTATTTATCTATGTAAAATGTGTGAGATCTTAAATTGTTTTTTTCTTTTTATAAAAATGATTAGTGGAAAATGTCATGTAGCCATTTCTGGCGTTTGGTCCGGTTGTGACCCGGAGGAAAATATGTCTACAACATAAATCGAAAGAAATAATAATAATAATAATAATAATAATAATAATAATAATAATAATAATGAAACAAATAAAATATTAATAATGATAATAGTAATAATAGTAATAATAAGAAAATAATAATTACAAGTACAACTCACACATTACGAAGAGATTTATCTGCGTAAAATGTGTGATGCCGCCTTCGAAGACGGTACGACTGAAACAACACTGCTCTGCTAAGTGACAAGTTTCTATACTTTAATTATATATATATATATATATATATATATATATATATATATATATATATATATATATATCAATTGCTGATATATTATAATTAGTGTACGGAGTGATTGCTGGAGAGTCCCTTTACGAAACCCTAGGGGATGCTGATGGTAACACCAATCATCTAAGTGACAAATTTCATATTTATATCAGCCCTTTATCTCTCTCTCTCTCTCTCTCTATATATATATATATATAAAGAATTCATCTAAACAATTTATCCCTTGCCCCAGCTATGGGTTTAGTTCCAAAGTAGACCTGGTTCTTAAGTTTTGGGTGATAAGCAATCTAATAGAAGGACAACTCTGAACAAAAAATAAAAAGAACTTGCTGCTGAAGCTTTCGCCAATTACCTTGTGAGTTGCTTTCACTTATGAAAGCTCTTGCCGTGTGTTTGTTCTTTAATAGTGCCTTATTATTTTATTTTGTGCAATAATTATGTCGTTGAGTAGTGAATATATATATATTCTGATCTTGAGACCAGTTGTCAACAAGACTCCTTACAAGTCACGAACTTTTATAGAGAATATTCGCAGAGTAAATGATAACAGTTTTCTAGCGATCTATATTATTGGTTTAAATTCCAATTCTCACTTAGCACTATTTTTGTCATTTATCTAAGAGGTGTTTCACGGGCACCCATTCTTGTAGAAAAAAAGTTCTACATTCAAACCCCATAGCCAAATCCTGGTAATTTTCTATCTTTTTTTCTTTTTTTTTTTTTTTTTTTTTTTTTTTTTTTTTGTGATATTCACATTTGTAAATTATGGAACATCAAAGTCAATAATTTGTGACTTGCTTTTCTTCTTATTTATAAAAAATAAAGTCGGATATTCTTGATTCAAGACATGTTCTGTCTAGACTTAGAAATCCTATAATATGCCATTTTCTACGACTATATCTGTCTGAGAAGAATGCTAAGGATAGCATGGACTGAGAAAATGAGCAGCGATGAGGTGTTGGAGAGGAAGCAAACGGGAAGAAAACTCATACTTAACATCAGGAAGATACAGCTGAGAAAAGAGGGCCTAGAGAATCTAATACTCACAGGACGAATAGAAGTAAAGAGAAACAGGAAAAACCAACGCCTGACATACTTAATAGGCTTGAGTAAATGGATGGCGGTGCGGGGATTGGGAGAGATACCAAGAGGAACAATATTGAGAGCGACATGGGACATTGGCCAAGCGGAAGTCCATGATCGCCTACGTCCTGAAGGGACACGTGACATAAAGAAGATTAATCTGGTTGAGTCTCACACCATTTCTCTTTTGCACTGAAGCGAAGTCTAAGGTAGGTAGTGGTGTGTTGTTATGGCTAGATTTCATGATTTGTTTTTCTAACTCCGTAACATGACTAGCGTTACATGGACAAAGTTCTTCTTAGTGTGTGGTCTATACTTATCAAGATAGTTTTTATTTCTCTTAAGTTGGCACTTCCACGGATTTTTCCGATTTGTTGTGTTCCTTTTTTATCATTCCAAGCACACGTACTATAAATAGTACTATTCTTGTTTTCAATTTTTATATTTTTTCTACTTCGATTACCAGTAATCTTGGAATTGTTTTGAACTTTTGTTCTCATCTTGGTTAATACGGTTGTTATTATAGATACAACGTTTTCGACAAAGTACCCTCTGTTGTGTCTATTATAACACCTATATTAACCTCGTTATGTCAATTATAACACCTATATTAACCACGTTGTGTTTTTTATAATAACTATATTAACCAAGATGAGAACAAAAGTTCGAAATAATTCCAAGGTTACTGAACATTACGCATCCCAGAAATAAATACAAATTCGATTACTAGGTCCAATAGTTTTTCAAAATTTTTGATTTTTTATTTTACAGACGGCTGGGCAAGATATTATCAATAAAGTTCTTTCGTTTCGATTTTTTAATATTATGTCCTGCCTATTTGCTTCAGTTTTCCTTAGTGTTAAGATGGTGTAATCTCATACAATTATAATGTCTTCTAATTCTGTAACCGGTATCGGTGATGTTCCTACCAATATGTGTTAACATCTTTTCCCAAGTGTTACACATTGCCCTGTGTAAATATTGCCTCTCTCTAACGTGACGATTTTTATATTCATTTGGCGCAAGTACAACACATCCTGAGATTAGAAGATCTATGGTTCCCTGAAATTTGTCACAGAATCTGCATTTTATTATTATTATTATTATTATTAGTTCTTTGATTTCTGTTGTATACTCATTTCCTTACGAATCAAAACCAGAGGACTAAGATCTGATATGGCATCAAGACATTTTCCACGGGACATTTTTTAAATCTGAGATCCCAGACATTTTATACAGATAAATAACTTCGTAAGAAGTGAGCTATAGAAGATTTTGTATTTCTTTAGGCTACCAGGAATCACTTCAATGAGTGTACTGGACCCTTTTCCAATCAATCCGAATGCTCCAACTACAACAGATGTCCTTATTGATGTCCTTATATCTTTCTGCAAATGAAAAGCAACAATTTTAGAAAAAAAAAATGAAATATTACTAATATATATCAACAAGTATGAACATAGACAAGCTTTTGATATTTTAATCAAAGCTTCCAAATTATGCTATTGAGGTACGAGTTGTTTCTATTATTTTGTCCACCCCTATATATATATATATATATATATATATATATATATATATATATATATATATAGTAGCATATTTGTTATTTTTGCCAGGTAAATTCCAATAGAGACAAACTCAAAAGAACGCAATGTTAAATTTTTTATTAAATTTAACAGAGTCATATAATCTTGAAAATATTTTTGGATTTTCTATCAATCAATGGGTAATAGATATTTCGCAGCTAAGCAGCCACTCCTCAGACCCAATTCATACAACTGTTAATGTTTAAAATCATCCAGAAAAAAATATATATATAAAGAAATCTTGCGTACGAGTGTTTATCTGCATCTTACACCATCGATGCTTTATTTGTTTAAATACAGCTTGTGAATTCCTTATCATCTCACATATAAGACAAGATTTGTTTTCGGGTTATTTTATTACCTTCCCCACTTCTTTACTGATTTAATTCAAAAATTTATTAGTTCCTTGCATATTTAGTTGCATCATTTTTTTATCTTCTTTTAGATTTTATTTTAAAGACCTTTTGCTGAATTTATTCAATTTAAATTTTATAATTTTCGTTTTATATGAGTAGCGTTAATCTGGTTTTGTATCCCCAGTGTCGAAATAGGGTCGAAATATTATGATATATATATATATATATATATATATATATAATTACCGCTTCTTTGCAGAAAAAAAGACCATTTTTTATTGAGTAGTTTTTTCTTTGTTTTTTTATTCAGAATTTTATTAAGAGACGTGCTATCACTTGATCCCGTATATAAGACAGTAGTTATTTTTCGATTAGTGAATAATAATGATATAGTAGAATCTGAATATACATTATTTTCATTAAGTACAAAATAATGGTTTACATAAAATCAAATTAAAATCAATGAAATCAATGAATAAGCAAAAATACAAACAATTCGAAATAATTCTTTAAATAATTAATAATTTGTATCCATGACAACTATAATTTTTTTTTTTAATTTACAGATTAAAGCTAAGAGAAAAAATATTCTTAAAAAATAGAAAAAAAAACGGAATGGGGGAAAAACCATGTGTAGCAAAGCATGCAAAACAAAGGGGCACATGATCAAAAGCTGCTATTTCATTGGATTAAAATGGCCATTATTATTTCACTGCTGGTGTCACTTGACTTTCCTCAGAAACAATACACAAATATTTGCATTCAAATGGATTCTTTTAGTTGTCATTGCTATTATTATTTTTATTATTATGTCATTTTTCATCATATTTCGAAAGCGTCTAAAACCCAAAGAGTTGTGAGTTCAGTACCTAGCTACAATCGAAAAAACAAAAAACTGTTGAGTTACTGAAGGGAATTAATTGAAACTGAGATATCCAGAAAAGGCATGGCACATGAAATTAAAACAATCTACTCCTGTGAACTAAATAAAAGGTTCTGTTCGTAATTCCAAGGCATATTACCTGAAGAAGGCCGGAGCGTACAATGATCGAAACGTCGTGAATATGACAATAAATATGAAAACAACAGTTCGAATGATGTAAATAGATTAAATGTAAAGTTCAGTATTATTACTATTATTAATTATTTAAGTGTTTCCTGACATTTAAAACTGTTTTGATATTTCAAATATGCTTTTGTCATTGCGGGTGATATCTGCCCAATGCTGAAATTACGAGCCGTTATCCATTACATCTGCGCATCAAAGCTTACAACAGCTGGTATTCTCATGCGATCACCCATGTAGGTACTGACCAGACCTTACGTTGCTTAACTTCCATGATCGTACTGGAACTAGTGTTTTAATTTGATGTGGCTTCAATCCTTATTTAAAAATAGATAGATAGATAGATAGAAACAATTTAAGAAATAGATAGATAGATAGATATGTGTCAGTGTGTGTATATGTGTAAAAATTCAAAGGTAAATCACATTTTTGAGACTTTAATTTTTTGCCCAAAATTCAACACTCAAAGTTGTTTTTATAATTTCATCTCAAGTAAGGCAATAAAGTCACTAGGACGCTTGCTGAATGTAAGACAACATGAGATTAAATTATAAAAACAGAGAACAATAAAAGAACGGGTATTAAGAAAGCAACGATTGACATTAAATTCTGGAAAATAAGCAATGTTTATATATATATATATATATATATATATATATATATATATATATATATATATATATATATAATCTTTCCACAACAATGAATCGAACACTCTTGGCTACTGGCATTTGTTTATAGTGCGGAGAAAATCTGCCTTCGACCGCGCCGATAGAACGGGATTCATTAAGAGATAAGATGAAGAAGGATGTTGCATTTAAATTCGTAGTTGACAGGAAAGCAAGAAACCGGAAGAGGGATAATAGTTGACAGGAAAGCTTAGAAACCGGAAGAGGGATCGTAGTTGACTGGAAAGCAAGAAACCGGAAGTGGAATAATAGTTGACAGGAAAGCAAGAAACCGGAAGAGGAATCCACAAGCGGGAAGTGGGAAGTGGGAAACCGTTTACGATGGGTTGTAAGAAATTCATAAAGAGATAATGTGCAAAGTAACGTAGTCTTAACGTTGGAAATTGCGAAAAAAGAAATTTTAAATTATCAAATAATAATCAGAAAAGAAACAAATTAAAAACGTGGGCATAGCGAGAACAAAAACGAAACTAGCTTCAAAAATATCTAAAAAAAAAAAAAAGTGGTTCTAGAAGAAAAAATGCCTAATAAAAAAGAAAAAATGGATCTACGAACAAGAAAATATTTGAAAGAAGCTGCCGCAGCGAAAATAAACTACTGCTTTTAAGTAAACAGTACAAAGGGATTCATTGACTCAATTTTTACGGCCTATCAACCCTTTGCAAGTTATTATAAGCCACAAAATAACTCTAGATTGTAAGACTTTAATTTTGAAGATAGTAATGATGTTGTGATACGTCTTACTAATTAACCCATAGATGAGGGAGGAGATGTCGTTTCATACATAGTTAGAATCTGATAAAAACAAGAAATTATAATCTAAACTTATTTATAAATGGAACTCTGTGTGTGTGTGTGTGTGTGTGTGTGTGTGTGTGTGTGTGTGTGTGTGTGTCCGTTACCTATAAACTCCGAAACGGCTGAACCGATTTTCTTGAAAATTTACACAGTTGTACTATAAGCATCTGCGAATGTTCTTAGCTAGGTTTTGTGTCGAGGTATCCCAGTTAAATATCGAAAATCGATAATCGAAAAAATCGGGTTATAGAAGGAGTGGTCCGATTTTAAACAAATTTGATACACACATAGACAAAGACATAAGAAACGATATTCAGAAGTTTCAAGGTTGCAGTTCTTACAATAGTGCAGAAAATCCATAATATATATATATATATATATATATATATAAAGCAAGATGTTTGTGTGTGTGTCTGTTTATCTGCCTGTATGTCTGTATTTTTTCAACTCTTTTATTTTAGTTTTTGCTTCGAGTTTGGCTCTAAGTAGGTATAATTGTAGTTCTTAGTCTCAGCCATGATACCATTTACTTAGAGGACTTATTTCGCCTTCAAAAGTCAGTTTACAACGAAAAAACTTATTTGATATCGATACCAGGAAAACAAAATTTGACTTACATCCATTCTTTTTTCTTTCAGTCTACGGTTTCGCTTTAACAAGAAACAACTATTGCTTCTTAGTCTTTCGTGCCAACGTCCAAAGAGTCTGAACTCCAGGACCATGGATTAGTTTTAAAGGTTTCATTACACCCGGGCAACGCTGGGCTATACTGCTAGTGTGGATATAAAGTGGGGTATCTGAGATTAAAAACGATAAGAAAATATTGAGAAGAAAAGAAGGGGATTCAAGAAGAGAGAATATGAAAATGGATGTTTACATTTAATTTTTTTTACCTCGTAGTTGACAGGAAGACAGAAAACTGGAAGAGGGTTCTACACGCGAGAAGTGCGGGGTGAGAATCCATTAACATAGAACTTACGCTTAAACTTAGCTATTTCAACTGTAAAAGAATGAGACCAAGCTGCCAAACTAGCAGTGGGCTCAAATTCGTGAAATTTAATGTAACAAAGAGGGATTTTCTTTGGCGCACCAAATTCATAACTTTATGCTCATCATAACAATGAACAGGAAAAGACACAGGGAAGCTATTTCACGGCAGCGAGAAAACGACTGAAGCTGAGTTGCCAAGTCAAGATCGATGATATTTCAAATTCTTCTATTAGTTCAGGGTTTTGTAAATGTATAACAGAAGCGCCAGACAAGACGTGGATGGAATATTCAATGATCAAACGAATGGTAGACTTATAGAATTGTAAGATAAATTCTGATAAAATAACTGTCTAGCACGACACAGGGGACTAACATTTCAAGCAGATGAACTCGGAATTCATTCAATATAAACGTTCCACTTTATATCAGCGGAAAACGTTAGACGAGGGAGGTGCAATGGATCACTCTTCTAGAGGTTCGAATCAGGCGGACTGATGGAAGGCAAAATAAACTTTTCTTAGACGATTAATGGAATACAGTTTCGTTTTGAAGACGTTAAAATAACAAGCAATTTCTTGCCCTAGTTAACAACAGCTTGAAAGTCACTCTTGAGAAGAGCTGCCAATTCAACATCGAGCCTATCAGTCTTATCATTAAGAGAAGAGTAAATACTTGTCTTATAAGCAGTTTCGTTTTGAAGACGTTAAAATAACACGCAATTTCTTGCCCTAGTTAACAACAGCTTGAAGGTCAATTTTGAGCTCAGCTGCCAAATCGACTTTATCAAGCCTATCTGTCTCTTATCAATAAGACAGGAGTAAATACTAGTGTCATCAGCACTGGTTAAAGACCAGAGGTTTATGGGTGGGAAAAACTTCTTGGTCGTAAAATATGATAATGATTTTTATCATTGTTATTGCTTAAGTGTATCATTAGCTTTCTCATTAGTAAATAAGAAATCTGTATCGATTTGACATAATAAGTCTACTCAGCCATGCTTCACGTGTGCATTCGAACAGAAAGGTGAAACAAATATGCGGTGATTTTTGTTATCGATTATTAGTCATTGATCTTTATAGACGATCCCATTTGGTAAAAAGCATTAGTGCTTTTTTTTTTGTTTTTGTTTTTCGCTTTTGTTTTATTTTTGTCAAGTTTTTCTCTGGCAACTGAATTTCTTCGTGTCAGTGATGTTGTTATCGCGAATGTTTCGGCTCACCAATTCTGCAGCCTTCCATAAGAGTCATTAATAATCCAAACTTTATTAGGAAAACTACTGAACCCTGTCTTTGTGTTATAGACATGGCTCCCACAACATTTGAAGAAAAAATACAAGGATAACAAAAAAATACAAGAAGTTATACTTACAATCAGAATGAAACGAATGGAAAATTAATTGGGCAGATAATAAGGAAAAAGAGCGGAGAAATTTAACAGAAACTCAGCGCATCGAAGATAAAAAAAAAGGCAGAGGAAACAGTGAGTAACCTATTTAGAGAGTTTGAGCGTATGGATGAAAAATAGGAACAAAAAACAAGGCTAAGCCAAAAGTTACTTAGTGCAACAAAAGAAAAGAGGTAGTTGAGAGCCATGATCATCTGCATCCTTGAAAGACACGAAGAACAGGAAACTACGAGGAAACTAGTGTTAACATTTAGAAATCGAATTCTGAAATTTCTGGGACGCAAAATGAGGGAAGAAAACCTGGAGAATTGAACACTCACAGGACATTGAAGCAAGCGAAGCTGAAAACATTTTACATTGGTCTCCCCTATAAAGTGGGACGCAGTTTCGATCTCTACCGGAAAACATCTTTTCTTTACTGAGCTTTCTCAGATGCACAAGTCGATTCTCGATGCTTAAGAAATAAAAATGAGCACTCTATTTCAAATAAGAACTGTCCACCACTATGAAAACGTTTGAAGTATATGTAATTTTTTGGAAGTTATTTCCGCAACCTAGGTATATTCAGGCGATTACCTGATTATATATATATATATATATATATATATATATATATATATATGAAATTTTTTACGAAATCCATTCCGAAATGGATTAAATTCGACATATTTTTAATTTATTTTTTATCAATGAAAAAATAATGTTTCAACAAATAAATTAAAAATATATTTCGTAAAAGTTTCGTAAATAAATTGTTTTTGTTTGCATTAAGATACAAAACACAGCAACGATGGATATTTCAAAAATTGTGAAAGATGTATGTTCAAAGGCATTATTCGGGCTTAGTATGATCGGGAGGATCTACGTAGTCGAGCGGTCTAAAACACGTCAGATCTAATAACGGTTTTCCCCAGTAGACGCAGGTTCGAATCGCAACTTTGCCTAACAAGATTTCTCGATTATTCAGGTCAGTAAATGAATATGCTGTTTAATAATAATAATAATAATAATAATAATAATAATAATAATAATAATAATAATAATAATAATAAAAACAGAGCATCTACTCAAATATGAGTATCCGTTAAAGAAAATAATGTTTAAACAAATAAAATCTAATTGTAAAAGACGTCTTGAGATAATTGAAACTCTTTATTTAAGGCAAGCCTCGACATTGCCGTACTTGTAAGCGGTTGGCTACTTTTTAGAAGATACTGCCAACATTGAATCCGAACCACATCTCTCCTAGTAAAGCTTAAAATTTCTACTACTACCACGCGACAAAACTTCGAACATAAACACTAGAAAACATATTCATAACGAACTCCCTGAAAAGTTCGAAAACCCTTGAGACAATACGCTTTAATAGATATGTACAGACTCTCCAAAAGAAAAACAGTAAAAACATTAGAAAAAACTGAATGAAGATTTTTCTTCTCTGCCAAATTCAATGAAAACTCTATAAAATATATATATATATATATATATATATATATATATATATATATATATATATATATAGTAATATTGTTATTATAAGGTTATAATAAAAACATAGTTTACTGCAGCACAAGAGCAGTTGTGTTTCGGTACTATTTTATTAGGACTTCGTCAGGAAGGTTTCACTGCTAATAAGATAGTACAGAAACACAAAGTCTCTTGTGTTGCAGTAAACTTTGTTTTATTATAAACTAATAAGAAAAATATTACCATATATAATGCTCTACTAAGTATTATCGAACACTCTTAATAAAGTAAATCACTACAAACAATGGACTGTCAACTAATTATTTTGTTCTACTTCTAAGTAATATATATATATATAGAGAGAGAGAGAGAGAGAAAGAGAGAGAGAGAGAGAAAGAATTAATATGACAAAAGTGACAACCTTCTCCATATTAGTTCTATTCGCACTCTCGATCTCGATATCAAGAACTTTATAACAAAAAATGCCTTTCTACCAGTAACTAGTTAATAAACACCAATTTGGCAATAAACACCATCTCAATTTAGCTCTCTCTCTCTCTCTCTCTCTCTCTCTCTCTCTCTCTCTCTCTCAATATATATATATATATATATATATATTAACTGGGATCAAATATAGAAAGAATAGATAATATAGAGTCGGAGTTCGACAGAATAATAAGATAAGGAGTAACGTTTATCAATATACATGTTTCACTTTTATTAAGACTTCATCAGGGACTGTGATATGAAAAAAAAAAAGAAAGAAATTCTGGTGTTTTGACTTTTGTGTAGTTTGATTTTTACTGGTCCGTCATGTTTCACGTGCATTCGACTCTTAATTCAACGTTAGTATAATTTGTGACGTTCCGATTTCAAGGCAAGGCGACGTGTCCATCAGAAGTTTCATGACATTGATTTTTCTCATTTTGCTAAGGTTCTTCCCCAAACCCACGTTCTGTCATCCATTCACACAAGCTCGTCAAGCAAGTGACACGCTCAAACTCTCTCTTTTCTCTCTCTCCCTCTCTCTCTCTCTCTCTCTGTGTCTCTCTCTCTCTTACTCATTATGCCCCATGAGAATTAATTTTACCAAGCCGTCCTTTGGTAGTTTGTGTCCAAGGAATTTCAGCAGTTCCTTCCTGATTCTGAGTATATGTGTTCTTTCTGTTGGTATTTTCTTTATTGGCTTGTTAAATTTAGGATAAATTTTATGGCTACATATTCTGCAAAACCAATACATATAATATACGGGAAATTGTTTTTTCCATGGTTTTATTGTTAATACCACACCCTTGTGCAAATTAACTGAAACAACTGCTTTAGTTTCTTTTCTTTCGCCATACGTTCAGTTATCGACCTACTGGAATGACAGGATTAATCGATTTCTATTTTTTCTTCAGATTAGGTCATTTGCAGTGAAGTGCAGAAATATGAATCTATTTTCAGGATATATGATGAAATTTGTTTGGCCTTGAAAAATATTGGAGTAGAAAGATCTATCGCCCGGTTCACACTCCACCCACGCCTATTGAACAGGTTAAGAGGCTCATCCCTTGTTCCCTGTTTAGGATGTGGTTTCCGGCTTTTTTCCCAATCTTTTCGTGATTACGTAGCCCCCTGCACATCAGTGGCGTTACCGCCTTGCTCGGGGTGATACGATTAAAAAAAAATCCATGATTGAATCAGATTTTTATGACGCCCAGACACTAATGTCTCGACTGTTGATTAGTTGTCCTACGGCCAGTGTCTGCGATGGACGTTACTCCAAATAAGCGTACTAAAATGATAACGCTGCACGAACACACTGGCAAGCCTTACAGAGAGATCTCGGATATTGTCAGTCAACTGCCAGCTTCGACATCAAGGCGAAGAAACAAACTAGATCCATTAGTCCAAAACGTAAAGAAAAAATGATTTCGGAAGAGAAATGCAACACCAAGAAACGACGTATACGTGATCACGTAAAATGTGAAAGATCCTAGGAAGACATTATTTGTTTTGTTTCAATTAATTTACACAATGGTTTACATATTAGACACGAATGATTACAGTATTTATTCGTCTCTTGCTGTTGTTTGTATTCAATATCTTGTTGAAAAACGATCTCTCTCTCTTTCTCGCTCTCTCTCTCTCTCTTCCCCCCACACACTCCGTTCCTTCACTGTTATCCTTCTACCTTAAGCGTTATCCTTTTATCATTCTCTCTTCCCTCTCTTTTTCTCTCATCTCTCCCCTATTTCTACTTTTTCTCACTCTCTTTCCTTTCGTTCTATTACTTCTCGCTGCCTCCTCCCTCCCTCTCTCTCTCACCCCACTCCTTTTCTTCCTTTCTTCCTTTCTTCCTTCCTTCCTTCCACTTCCCTCTCTCCTAACTCTATTTCCTCTCACTCTCTTTCACTATTCCTTCTCTTGCTTTCTCACGTTTTAATTTCTCTTTCTTTCCTAAAATTTATCTTCTCTCTCTCTCTTCCTTTCTTCTTCCGTTTTTTATCTCTTTCCACTCTCTTTGTCTTTGTCTTTGTCTCTCTCTCTCTCTCTCTCTCTCTCTCTCTCTCTCTCTCTCTTCTCATTATCTTTCCTTTCTCTCTTTCCATCATCAGATACGGATAAAATTAATCTCATACATAAAAAAAAAAGAGTTCATATGTTCGGCCTCGTTTCAGATAGAATTGTACCAATTTTTCTATAATGGCAAAATTACGTCTGTTCCATTCTGATCTGACCTTTTTTGTCATAAATTCAGCAAGAAGTTTTTCTTACGCTGCAAAACGCCTCCTCATCTTTGTTGATAAGGATATTAGTCTGCCAGAGAATAACTGAAAATACGTTTGTGGTACAGCGAATATCGGCTCGGATATATACACTAGAAGGTCGATCAATAGGACCTTCTTTGGCATATAACCTGCTTGTTGGTTTGAAATTATCACAGTAAAATGTTTTGTAACTTATAGAATTTGGAGAGCTGGGTTCGAATTCCAGTTGAATTCGTTGCATTCACTTATACGCAAATACCCTTCGGAAAGGTATTAATCCATCTTTTCTTCCACCAGCTATGGGTTAAATAGCTGAACAGATTGGGTTTTATAGCCTTGGTTGGCAACCAATCCACCGCTGAAAGAAATGGCAACCTACTACCGGAAAATCTTCTGCCTGCTCAGTCATGGATCGAAAGAGACATGATCGCCCAAGCGTGTATCATGTATGGCAATTAACTGACTGATTGCAAGAGTGGGAGGCACGACAAAAAAAAGGATTCGACGAACCAGGTTCAAATTCCGGGAGTTTTTGTTAACTTCTCACTAATCAGTCAGTCAGTTAAGTGCCATGCGCGATACACGCTTGGGCGATCATGTCTCGAAAGAGAAATGACTGACTGGGCAGAAGATTATCCCGCAGTAGGTTACCATTGCTTTCTGCGGTAGACTGGTTGCCGACCAAGGCTATAGAACCCAATCTGTCCTATTATTTAACCCATAACTAGAGGGAAGAGATGGATTAATACCTTTCCCAAGGGTATTTGCGCGTAAGTGTATGCAAGGTTTTCAACTGGAATTTGAACTCGGTTCCCCGAGTTCTCGTTCCGAGCCGATATCCACTGCGCCACAACGCCCATACCTTTTGGAAAAGATATGGGGTTAAACAAACTGAACTTAGTAAAGGGACCATCCAGAACCGTTGAGAAGGTAACAGGAATGCAGTACACTATATTTTCCACGATCAATAATGCAGGGTTTTCAGATATGAAAAGAAAAGAAAGCTATGGAGAGCCATGATCGTATACAATTATTTAACGCGTTCGCTATTTATCTTTCTCTCTTACCTCTCTTTCTCTCTCATCACACTCTTATTTTTATTTCTTCTTGTTTTCTCTCTTTTTTCAATATTTCCTTTTGCTTTCTCTCTCCCGTCCCTCAATTTCCTCTAGCTCACCCCCTCTGTTTTTCTATGTCCCTTCCTTATCTCTCCATCTCTCCTATTTCAGCCCCTTGTGGGTCATTTAATGCCGAAGTTTATTTGGGGGGGGGGGGTTAAAGTAATAAAAACAGGATACTTGTTATTCTGCTTTCACAACTGAATACATGGTAGAAGATACCCAGATTCTGTTCATCTACATGTTTGTGTGGACATCATTACTAAAGGCAGTGATATGTGTGCCTTATGTTGTAGTTTAGTTAAATTGTATTTTTTAATACAGATAGATTTCTTTAAGAGATTTTAGGATTTTATATGGATTAATGTAAATTTCTTTTATTTTGGTTAGTGGGCTGATTTTTTAGTAGCATATCGACATGTATGGATTATTTACTGCTAAATTTTAAATAACTTGAACGCAGTAGGATGCCTTCAAATACAGATGAAATGTTGGTTGGTTGTTTTGATGGCATATCAACCTCGGCGGGTCATTTATTGCCAACTAAATTTTATTTATCTATTGCTGGTAATACCTTTTTCTTTCAATAATTTATTGTTGTTTTGATATAAGTTTTGTGTCTAGCAATATTTATTTCTTTTTGAGTATCACGATTAATTGGGATTTGTTTTTAAGGGCAGGGTCCCCAAGTCCTACCCTTGTTATTTAACCCATAACTGGAGGGAAGGGAAGAATTAATACCTTTCCCAAGGGTACCAGTGCTTAAGTGAATGCAGGGTATTCAAGTGGAATTCGAACTCGGCTCACCGATTTCTGTTTCCGAGCTGATATTCACTGCACCATAACGCACATTCATCACTAAACCCTTACAGTCCCTGGTATTCCCAAGCGGTCACTCATCTAAGTACTGACCAGACTCACCGTTGCTTAACTTCGGTGATCGCGTGAGAACCGGCGTATTCAAGGTGAGAGGCCGTAAGCCCCAGATGAAATGTATTGTTGATCATTTTAGTATAAATATGTATTGTTGGTCACTTTTTTTCATATATAAATATAAATGTATTTTCATAATCATAGTGTTTGGTTTGAGGTTTCACTATTCGGCCAATTTAATGCTGAAATTTAAGTTTCTTGGGATCTTTGAAGTAAGATATATACGATATATGTTATTCTGCTTTCACAATTAAATGCATGATAGATATTACTCAGCTATTACGCATAAACATGTTTGTGTGGACATATTTACTAAATGCGGTGAGGGGCGTGTTTTATGTTGTAGTTTTGTTGAAGTTGTATTTTAGAATGCAATTAGATTAAGAAATTGTCGGGTATTCTATCGATTAATATCATTAAAAGAGTTCATGTCTATATTTCTGAGATGAGGTAGTATTTACAGTATTTACATAATTTACATATTTACAGTATTTACATAATAATATTGTCCTCATCTTTGTTGCCATTTGTACGACGTTTCGGCCGTTGTACGCTCCGGCCTTCTTCAGATGCTAGGAATTTCAACCCGAACCATTTATTACAACCACTGGGGTATATGATCTTCATTCTTTGTGTAGCAGTGCCTCTTTTTGGTAGTCATGATATAAACGTTGGTTAATTCCTGTGATTTGACCCAAAGAGTTGTGAGTTCAATACCAGGCTAAAGCAGTGATGAACAAGTAACTTACAGGTTTAAAGGGAGATAACTCTTGACTTTTACTTTTCTTGCGTAATTTCAAACTTGGGCACAGTAAGTCCCATTTTTTTCCCCAATATCAACAGAGCATGGACCCACAAGTGATCAGACAGTACGAAGATGGTTCCAGAAATTCCGTACTGGTGATGAGAGCCTTAAAGATGAAGAAGGTAGAGAACGGTCATGCAGTTTTGTCCACGAACAAATCGCAAGCAGTTGTTGAGCAAAACCCTCATTAAAGTGTCAGAGAAATGTCGCAAACGCTTGGTGTCAGTACTGTAACAGTCTCACGCCATTTGCAGAGGATTGGCAAGGGGAAAAAAGCTTGATAAATCGGTTCCTCATGATCTCAATGAAAATTAAAAACTTGGGTGTTTTGAAGTGTACTCGATGCTCTTTCTGTGTAACACCAATGATCCGTTTCTTGACTGAATAGTCACTTGTGATAAAATGTGGATCTTTTATAAAAACTGTAAAAGATCAGGTCAATGTCTTGACTGTGATGAGTTCCCCAAACATTTCCCAATGCCAAAGTTGCATCAGCAAAAGATTATGGTGACTGTTTCGTGGTCTGCAATTAGTGTTATCAACTACAGCTTTCTGGAAGCCAATCAGAGCATTAATGCAGAGCTTTCCTGCAATCAACTTGCTAAAATGCATGCATGCCTGCAAAAATGAGATCTGCATTGGTGAATCGAAGTGGTCCAATTCTGCTCCACGATAATGCACGGTCATGTGTTGCAAGAATGACGTTGCAAAAACTCACAGACTTGGGATACGAGAGTTCACCATATCCTCTATGTTCTCCCACTGATTATTATTTTTAAGCACATTTTGGAATGGTGCAACTTTTCAGTTCAAACCAGAGGTGAAATTATCTTTCAAAGACTCCGTTGTCTCACAAACAATACTTTTTTATCAACAAGAAATAGATAAACTCGTCGATCGTTGACGGAAGTGTATAGATGCTTAAGGCTCGTGTTTGACTAATTTCTACAGTTAATTTTTCAAGAATAAAATTGTATTTCTGGAATCCGACATTATTTTTGTATAGAATGACTGATATTGCATAGCAGTTCAGTACATTTTTCTTCGTTTTTAACGAAATATTCCTGTTTTCTAATATTTTGTTTAATTTTTAGAAGACATCTTTCGCTATCCCAATGTACCTTCGGATTTCAGTGATTCACATTAAAAGGTTGAGAGCGCTTAACTTATTATGGATTAAACACAGGATATGATTATCTTCAATAATATATACATAGAGAGAATTCATTATGTCTCCTGAGGAGTGGACAGAGTGATTGTTCCGCTCACTCGTCTACAAAACTCTAGAGTAGAGATGGTAAAACAAGCATCAATCAGCAAAGTGACAAAATTTCTATTTGTATTAATCCCATCCGAGTGAGTACAGAACGAAGAAAGAAATTTTTTCACCGTCCAAAACATTAATTTAAAACAGTGTTCGATATATGATGTACACAGCTGTGAATCCACAACAACAAACAGATAATGCCATTAATCAACAATTCAGCACTTACACACCAAGTTCTTCAAAAGTCTAACGGTCAAAACGGAAGACACATTCCCTTCATTGTCAATAACCCCAACCAACCCCATAACAACAACGAACCAAATATAAACAGCGGATGATTCCAGCTCTTGCTTATTCCTCCTGACGAAACGTTGGACACCCAACGTTGAAACAAACATATGATTGTAGAGGAGAGGAGATATATAGAAAAAATTATGTACATGTTCTAAAACATAATTTACAATATATATATATATATATATATATATCTTAACATGTTCAATAGACGTGGGTGGAGTGTGAACCGGGCGATAGATAGACCTATCTACTCCAATTGAAAAAATAAAACAAAGAGAGAGGATTTGAAAAGAGAAAGTCGGAAACCACATCCTAAACAGGGAACAAGGGATGAGCCTCTTAACCTGTTCAATAGACGTGGGCGGAGTGTGAACCGGGCGATAGATAGATCTATCTACTCCAATTGATATATATATATATATATATATATATATATATATATATATATATATATATATTCAACGAATTCAACTGAATTCCGAACTAACCTCTCCAATTTCTCATTCCGAGCTAATATCTATTAAACCATAACGTACACTTCTAGAATTGTCTTAAATAAATATGATCCTGAAATGTCTCCTGTTCTTTCCAAACTATAACTGCTTTCGCTTCTCTAGGTCGACCGCCGATGCGTTAACTGTTATTTCTGACAGAATCGTTCAGAACGTCGAAGCTCAAGCTGTAGCTTTTAATATCTCGAATGCGTTTGACAGGTTTTGGCATGCTGGTTTTCTTCGCAAGCTAAAGGGTTGTTATATCACCAGGTGAATTTTTATTCTGATCCAGCCTTGTTTAAGAAATCGTGTAATTAAATGGTGTTGAACGGCTACTCTTCTAGATCCTTTCACATTGTTAATACGCGTGCTCCCCAAGGCTCTCTCCTTGTACCTTTCTTTCCTATTTTCATCAAAGATTTTCCCAATGTTATCAGTTCTTAACTCAGTATCTATGCTGATAACAAAACTATTTACTCCTGTCTTAATAGTAATTCTGAATTCTAAATAAAGTATCTATTTACGCTACTTCCCCACTAGAGCAAGATGTGACACAAAGTCGGTTTTTAAAGTGGGGAACCCGAGTGCCGACGCCCGACTGACTGGTCAAAGATTAACCAGCCCCCGCTGCTAACTTGGTACATAGCTTGTCTTAACATGTCAAGACTGGTTTCTGCATGTCTAAGCCCGGCTTATTTTGGTCTTATACATGTGCGTTGTGGTGCAGTGGATATCGGCTCGGAACGAGAAATTGGAGAGCCGAGTTCGAAATCCTGTTGAATTCATTGCATTCACTTACGCGCAAATACCCTTGGGGAAAGTATTAATCCGTCTCTTCCCTCCAGTTATGGGTTAAATAACAGAACAACTTGTGTTCTATAGCCTTGGCTGGCAACCAGTCTACCGCAGAAAGTAATGGCAACCTACTGCGGGATAATCATCTGCCCAGTCAGTCATGTCTCTTTCGAGACATGATTGCCCAAGCGTGTATCACGTATGGCACTTAACTAACTGACTGACCCCTAACACAAAAATGGCAAGTTCGATAAAGTAAAACAAGCAGTTGGTCCAAAAAATAATTTTTAATCTGTTGTTAATTGTAGCATAAATGGCATTTTAATCTTAACACTTCCAAAATAAAGCTACTCGTCTTCCAATCATCTTAGAAAGCCATGTTTGCATTCCAGCAGAATGACTGATAATAACCTCGAGGTGAGTGACTAATTTTCGGATTAATGTTTTCCACTCTCATGAAGTGTAACGAATTTATTAAATCAACTGCTTGTCTTCTGGTCATCTTCACAAGCTAAAGGGTTGTTATATCTCCTGGCGATTTTTTTGTCCTGATCTTTAACAAACCGTGTAATGAAATCGTGTTGAACGGCTACTCTTCTAGATCTTTTCACGTTGTTAATACGCGTTTTACACCAACGTTTTCCACTGTCATGAAGTGTAACGGTTTTAGTAAATCAACTGCTTGGTCTACTACTAAGAAGTTTGGATCGCCGTAACAATTTTTATCGCGCCTGCTATATATCTCGAAATTCTTGAGGAAATTTAAACAAGGGTTTGCAGTGTTATCGGCTCTAACCTGGTATCTCGATATCAGTCACTTTTCCCACCGCCGTAACATAGCTTCCTCGTAACTTTAAAATTAACATTTTATAGCAATTGTTTTGATGAGCTTTCCCCTTTAATACACCGACCTCATAAATTAAAACGATGAACATGATTTACAACTTGCTCTCATCATTTTGCTATTGAAATAGTTAGATGTAACCGTAAGTCCTATTCTAAACGTTTCTTCTTTTACATTTCACACCTGTGGAACTCTTTTCTAATTTCTTGCTTTTCTGTTAAATAAGATCTTCAAAAATATTTTCACCATATTTTGTCTTTCTGAATCATGTTCTTATTATATTTTTCTCGCAGACGTTTGCACATTTTCTTTCATTCTGAGTAAACTGTCAAAACTCTCATCAATTATATATATATTTATATATATATATATAGTCCGAATAATGTAAATATTGGGAATACTATTTTATCTCTAAAATAGGCAAATACTAAGTTTTTCTTATATTTAAAAATTATCATATTTTGCTTTATCACACGTGATACGTATTTGAACAATGAATTCAACCCTCACTTAACATACTGTCTCTGTATTTTTTATTTTTTTATTTTTTTAATATTAAATCTTTCGTCTTAACAAATGACTAAAGAAGCTCATTAAAGTGAAACATGTTAGATTAAAGACACTTTTTCCTACTTGTTCTTTACTTATTCTATTCATCTTGTCGGATTTCATTCCATATATTTAACTCATATATATATATATATATATATATATATATATATATATATATATATATATGTGTGTGTGTGTGTGTGTGTGTATTCTTATTTACATATATATGTACATCAGTATATTGCTTATAGGTTTATATATATATATATATATATATATATATATATATATGAGGTGCATTCTAGCAGTTTTTAGACTTTTCAGGAGAGGTTTTTATTAATATTCAAAGAATTAGGAAATACTCTGTCAAATTATGATCCTCTAACTTCAATGCACTTGTAAGCGCCCCTGCCACTTGGTGAAGGCTCTATGGAAGTCATCCAAAGCGAAGGCGTTCAAGACCCTTGTCCCAGCTTCCTTCGTCTTCAAAACGACTTCCCCTGAGAGTTCCTTTCAGCTTGGTGAACAAACAAGTCACGCGGAGCAAAGTCTGAACTGTAGGCAGAGTGAGAGACCGTTTTGATACCCCTTTATGTCAATAGGAAACTTTATTGAATAGCGACTTTCTAAATTGTTTTCTTGTTTCGACTTTAACCTGTAAACTAGTCAGCTATGACAAGTAGTGTTTAGTAGGCTGTGTTGAAAAACTTGTTACAGCCGTATCCTTTAATATGGAATAGCAAAAGTTTGCATGGTAGCTTACTACACCCTTCTGCAAATTAATTAAAACAACTGCTTTAGTTTTCTTTCTTTCACCATACGATCAGTTTTAGGGTGTCATTGATTTCTATATATTATTTATTAAGTCATTTGCATTAGTGTACAGCAATATGAATCTATTTTCGGAGTGTATGATGAAATTTGTTTAGCCTTGAAAAATATTACTTCATCTGTAGTTGCATCAGATTTTTATCACACCCAGACACTACTCACTCGACTGTCGATTGGTTGTCCTACGGCCATTGTCTGCGATAGATGTTATTCCAAGGAAGAGTACCAAAATTATAACGCTGCATGAACACATTGGCAAGTCTTACGGAAGGATTGCAGATATTGCTGGTGTCAGCCTTTCAAGTGTCAGTCGTTTCATCAAGACGAAGAAACAAACTGGATCCATCAATCGAAATCGTAAAATAGAATGCGGTCGGAAGAGAAAAGCAACATCAAGAGATGACGTATACGTGTTCAGGGAAAGTGTGAAAGATTCCAAGAAGACATTATTCATTTTGTTTCGGTTAATCTTTACAAGGATGTAGTTGTCTAGTAATGATATACTAAAATTACAATAGTCTAGGACAGTTAAAACTGCCTCTCCTAAAAGTCTCAAAACTTCTAAAATGCAACTCTCTCTCTCTCTCTCTCTCTCTCTCTCTCTATATATATATATATATATATATATATATATATATATATATATATATTATAAATTATATTTTAGAACATGTACATAATTATTCTATATATATCCACTACAACGGTACGTTTGTTTCGACATTGAAATTGCAATGTCTCATCAGGCGGTGTGCAAAGTAATGGAAATCCTCCTTCCTTATATTTATTTAGTTTAGTTGGAGGTGTTGGTGGGAGTTAGTGATAGGGGAATAAGTCACTGACCGTTGGAATTTTTGGAGAGGGTGTTTTTTAAGTGGTTGATTAATGAGAGTCTTTGAGTTCTAGACAGTTGCAGTCTAGTCACTAGATAATAAAAACTTACAACTGTCTAGAACTCAAAGACTCTCATTAATCAACCACTTAAAAAACACCCTCTCCAAAAATTCCAACGGTCAGTGACTTATTCCCCTATCACACAAATATAAGGAAGGAGGATTTCCATTACTTTGCACATCGCCTGATGAGACATTGAATGTTCAATGTCGAAACGAAAGTACCTTTGTAGCGGATACATATAGAATAATTATGTACATGTTCTAAAATATAATTTATAATAAATATTCACAGCTCTATATATTATATATCGAGCACTGTTTTAAATTAATGTTTTGGACGTTGTAAGAATTCTTTCTTCGTTCTGTATTCACACGGATATATATATATATATATATATATATATATATATATATATTCATTTAGCAGGATGTTTTATACTGTATATAATAAATGTCTTTCTACCCCAATCCGCTTTTTTCATGAATTGTTTTTGTCGTATGTTTTAGTTGAGCCTTTTGAAAAACAAGTTGCTTCCTTCTTCAGTAAGTGACATTTTTTTTATTACTTATGTCTTTTTTCTCACTTTTTTTTTTTTTGCACGCAGAGTCTGTTGTTTTATTTGTCATTGTTCGTTTTTGTTGTCTTTTAAAAAAAAATTGTGTTGTGAAACATTGACAATATGCCGTCTGACAGCATCGCACTTTCCCAATAACATGTGCACACAAAAAGTTGAAACAATGTATAAAATTTGCATTATCTTTTACGGTTTATTTTCTGTCATTTAATGCACATTACAGTTGTTATCCAGATGTTGTCAAGGGACATTGTGTAGCTTTCAGTCATCTCAACCTATACACTTATCCCAAAACTATAGACTATATATGTGACATTAAAAATTCGTCTACAACTTTGAAAAAATAGTTGATCTACTCTATAACAGAACCTTTGGCAGATGCCTAGAGACTTTATGCAAGAGGTGGGGGTGTGTAAAAGTTCTCAGCACAAAAGTATTCATAAAATTTGACTAAATGGCCAAACCCTACACTTTTAGACAGGAACCACTTCTTTGTCGGATCGAAAACTTATCATTAACCTCACATATATATATATATATATATATATATATATATGTGTGTGTGTGTGTGTGTGTGTGTGTGTGTTTGTAAAAACAATAAAAATCTTAACAGGAGTTTTTAGCTGAATTTTATATCAGAGAGAGATTCTTATCAAATAAACTGTACACACACACACACACAGATGCACATACACACTCACACTCACACACACAGAGACACACACACACACACACACACACATATATATATATATATATATATATATATGAATGAATGATAAAAATGTATCCTGTAATTGTGGATAAAAGTGGTAAATATCAGAAATAAATCATATGTAAATATAAAAGAGGACACTTAGGTCAACATAAATATGATTTATTTCTGATATTTACCACTTTTATCCACAATTACAGGATACATTTTTATCATTCATTCATATATATATATATATATATGTGTGTGTGTGTGTGTGTGTGTGTGTGTGTGTGTGTGAGTGTGTATGTGCGTCTGTGTGTGTGTGTGTGTGTGTGTGTGTGTGTGTGTGCAGTTTATTTGATAAGAATCTCTCTCTGATATAAAATTCAGCTAAGAACTCCTGTTAAGATTTTTATTGTTTTTACACACACACATATATATATATATATATATATATATATATATATATATATTATCCTACGTGCATGACTGGGAATTTCATGCGTTATGCAATCATCAGGAGCACATTTCAAACTGACAGTTTAACAGTTTAATAAATTTAGTCAGTTTGAAATATGCACCTGATGATTGCAATACCCATGAAACTCCGAACCGTGCCATAGACATAGAATAATATGTATATTTATTAATATATATATATATATATATATATATATATATATATATACACTTTTGGGATATACCCTGAAATGTATGAATTATTCAGTCCTAGTAACATATGAATTTTTTGTATTCGTGTTTGCATTAATAATCACTCCTATTACTTCAGTCAATAACTTAGCGCGGCTTAGAAAAAAAACATCGCAACTATTTCCTGTTTTACGCGTGTAAATATTTAGTTACTGCTAGGTGTAGATTTTCGGAAAACTTAAATTCGCTTTTTGAGTGACCTTAGAACCTATATGTACGTTTGTGTTTACTGATCGTCAATCCACTCACAATCAGTCTAGAAAAGGAACAACTCTGAATTGCCCAATAGAGATAAGTTCCGTTGGTGTTTCTGCCTTAAACACACCAAATTCGGATACGGTTACAGTATATATGGAGCCACTTCGTCCATAATGGGTCCCGGGACTCATGTCGTGATCCCACTCCCGTTATTAATTATTTAAGCCGATGTAACGTGACAGTACAGCTGAAGATTGCGTTAGAGTTTGAAGAAGTCAAAGCCATAAAATAGTTGAACTTGACAAATATATAAAAATTGTTTATATTATACTTTTTATTTATTTATAATAGAATGCTAATGTAGATTATTGTCTACTTTTAGTTAAAATACATTTAAAAATACCTTTTGTTGTATCCTTTAAAGTAATTACAAAGAGACAAGGTGGTACTCGAGTAAAAGAACAGCAACATGTGCATAGATGAAAGAAGAGAGGTTTTCTTGAAAAGAGAATACGCCACAGCAAAACATACATATATTTATATATAAAATATATATCCTAAACTCATATATATATATATATATATATATATATATATATATATATATATATAATGCGGTCGGAAGAGAAAAGCAACATCAAGAGATGACGTATACGTGTTCAGGGAAAGTGTGAAAGATCCCAAGAAGACATTATTCATTTTGTTTCGGTTAATCTTTACAAGGGTGTAGTTGTCTAGTAATGATATACTAAAATTACAATAGTCTAGGACAGTTAAAACTGCCTCTCCTAAAAGTCTCAAAACTTCTAAAATGAAACTCTCTCTCTCTCTCTCTCTCTATATATATATATATATATATTATAAATTATATTTTAGAACATGTACATAATTATTCTATATATATCCACTACAACGGTACGTTCGTTTCGACATTGAAATTGCAATGTAATGGAAATGTGAGAAACCGTGAACGTTCTCTTTAAAGTGTATATTTATTGTTTTTGTTATTATAAATGTTATGATACATGAAGTGTCCCTAATGGTATTTGTGACGCTACACGTGTTTCGAGTCTAAAATTGACTCTCTTCAGGCGAATAAATTTGTGGCTTTACTTATCGAGTTCTTTTTGTTTCTGATGTCCAACTTCTTGTTTTATAAATAAGTAGAAAAAATAAGAAAATAAATAAAATCTATACATATGAGGTTAGGATATATATTTTACATATCAAGAACAGTATTGGTAAAATTGTATGACAACGTGGGAAAAGTTTACTTGAGACGATTTTCGTCCTCCGTCCTTATAATAAATTGTTATACTTAGTATATAAAAGGCATGTCTCAGTGAAGGAATTTTCGAATTATTGCCTATTACCACTGAGCCCAACCGCCACCATGTGTGCATATGGAACCTTTCATGACTGGCCGCCAGTCAACAATTACATTACAGACGGTTGATTTTATGGCATGTGAACCTTTTAATGTCAAATTTGTATGTGAGGCATGCAGTGAGAACCGAATTCACTACTCATGGGTCAAAACTACTAGCCTCATTAATCATTATTCCTCAATGCGATACTATACTGGGTTGTGGGGGTCTGTCTCGGTGCTATTAGCTAGCAGTAATCGCTTTCTTGTGTGTGTGTGTGTGTGTGTGTGTGTGTGTGTGTGTGTGTGTGTGTGTCACCCCTGAAGTTAATGAGGTGTTGCGTAATAAAAACAATTGATTATACGAAGAAACTAAACCCATGATAATTATAAATTGTCCCGGATGTAGGCTTGGAAACTATAGTCTAGAATTTAAGCTCATATATATATATATATATATATATATATATATAACTCATTCATCATTCAGATTGGTCATAAATTATAATTCATTTCTACGAACTAAATTGGCTCATTTTATCAGACCACACTATATTCGCTCCATTCGGTATAAATATTTTCCGGAATTTTTCGGTATAAATATTTTTGCGGAAAATATTTATACCGAATGGAACGAATATAGTGTGGTTTGATGAAATGAGCCAATTTAGCTCATAAAATTGATTTATAATTTATAATCAATCTAAATGATGAGTTGAGTTTTCTTTTATTAATATCATATTGCTCTGGATAATATCCATTGAACTCTCTATACCGATATAACACTTAATATTTTATGCTAAGTAGATCTTGCTCGATTATCCTCACCATTCACGGACTTGACACCATTACCTATATATATATATATATATATATATATATATATATATATATATATTTGTTTCGGGTCAATAATTAGTGTTTTCATCTAACGTATATGTTACCTGTTAATGATTTCGATAAATTCAATTGATTTAATCGATAAGGCCCCTTATAAAAGTCTCTCTCTTTCTTCTTAAATTTTTCTTTCTCTCTCTCTCTCTTTATATATATATATATATATATATATATATATCCCCACTTCTCTCTCTCTCTCTCTCTCTCTCTCTATATATATATATATATATATATTCAACTAACTGAAAAACATAAATATGAAAAGTGCCATGCCCAGTTTGGATGTTAAATCCTTATGTACAGCTGAAAAAAATTAAACCTTCTAAAATAAAAGAAAAGAAAAAAAAAAACTACCAAATATTAACTACTATTTGAACGCTAATTAAATACAAGTATTTAGTATTTTAACATATTTTGATTTACTTATTATATTAGATATTTAATAATATAAATATTTTTATTAATTTTTAAATATTTTAATATTGAATACTAATTTAATACAAATATTAAGCTATCAATTAACTATAAAATTAAAAGAAAGAAAGAAAGAAAGAAAAATTTTAATGATAGGGATCAAAGAAAAAATTACACACACAAACATACACACACACACACATATATATATATATATAAAGAATGTATTTATTTTCAATGTTTATTAATATTCACTGTTTCAAATGAAACTAGGGCGTTTGAACAAATGCATTAATTATTTTGTCCATGTTTCGGATACAAACTGAACAGAAGAGAAAACTATCTTAGTGAACAAATCCATTTTCAACAAACGGGAAAATAGGGCCTTGCTGAACTGTAAAACTAACGGGTGAAACCCGTGTAGCTTGGTGTCTGTTCGTCATTTAGTGAGTATATATATATATATATATATATATATATATATATATATATATATATGTATGTATGTATGTGTGTGTGTGTATGTAAAATTATCCCAATGAGGAAAGAAATCATAACTGTGCCCTCAGAAAACTTCGAAGTCTGCATGGACTTGCTCAGTTAAAGAGGTAAACTCTTTGCGCTAAGACTCAACTCTCTCTCTCTCTCTCTCTCACACACACACACACACACACAACTCCGATATCAAGCACTTTACAAAAAAGACCTACTTGCCAAAATATCTTTTATCAGTAAAACTAGTGAAAAATACACCAAACATGGCACCAAAAGCTGTCACAACTCAACAATATATATATTGTATATTTAGGCAATGGTACTTCTTTTACAGAGGGCTCCGTTAAAAATGAAGTGGTAATTTATTTTATATCATTTTTCATGTGATTATATAATTATTTTCTTTTCAGTACATAAATTATATCATAACTGCTCAAAAGATTTTTCTTTTGTTTTTTGTATCCAAGCACTTTCGGCTATACTTTTATCTCTTATTAAGGATAGATTTTATTTTGCTTTTAACTGAATATACGGATTGTTTATAAGTATATCACAAAGCGCTTGAATAAATAAAACATTCGGAGAATTTTTATATCATTTATGTACTGAAAAAAATAATATCACATACAAAAATTATATAAAAAACTTAACCACAAAACGAAATTTATATATATATATATATATATATATATATATATATATATATATATATATATGATTAATGTCGAGAAGTTTCTCACCTAAATGAGCAGAGTCATATCATGAGTCCCAATTTGAGCAATAAAAGTAATAAAAGAAGCCAACAAATAATACAACATGAAAAAGGAATCAACACAGCGAAATCAATAAAAAAAAACCTTATGTAGACCACTTACATCCCAAAATATCAAATAACACCAAGCTCCATATAAGTAAGAAATAAACCGGGACTTAACAGCAGATGGAAAATTTAGCCCTGACGAGTGAAGACATCATAACGGTGCTATTACGAAACTTCGAAGCCGGCATGACTCTGCTCAGTTAAGTGACAAATTTCACTGCATTAATTATATTAACCCTCTATTTCTAGCCTGATACCGAGCACTTTACAACAAAGACCTGCTTACCAAAATATCTTTTTATCAGTAAACCACAAAAAACAACAATTTTTGCACTAAACATTATCGCAACTCAACACTATATATATATATATATATATATATATATATATATATATATATATAAGGAAGGCATGTGTAGATCAGTTAAGATATGTTATATGCTTGAACAAGTGTTTACTAAAGCAAAGATTTCCACATAAGTATCGTTTTACAATTGTTAGCCTTTAACAAATGCATACGTGTTTAATTTTTAATTTCTTAGTAACGTACAGATAGAGCAGTAGTCGACTAGCGAAAGTTGATTGCGCAGTAAGATTTACATTATTGAACTTGACTATCTTGTAATTGCGTGTGTGGACTCTGATTGCTTGACGACATATGTGCTTGTTTGCTAATTTTAAAAGTTCCAACAAATCCGTTTCTCGGCATTTCTCAATGTATAAATAACAATAAATAAAGAAAATACTATCAAAAGGAAACTTGAATTAGTTATAATGGTAATAAAAAAATTTTCAAAGAAGACTGAAAATTAAACATGGTGGAAAAGTTAATTTTCATATAATTTTCCATTGGCCTTCCTTTTTTCCCGACCTCCATTTACTTGTTATTGTCGTTTCTGTTGTGATTGCACTTGCTGTCTTATTTTTGTATTGTTTTTTCGTTGTTTGCTTTGTTTTTATCTTTTCCGCATTTTTCTGGGCAATGAAGATTAGTATTAGTGTTCATGATTGCTTAATTACAGCGGCCATATTTTTTTCCTCTCAATTCTCATCTGCTTCGTCAAAGAGACAGAGACTGGAGAAATTAGCATTTCTGCTCGTCCTGTTTTTTGAAATCTTCGAATGCTTCTACAATTTCTTCTTCATTCACTTCGAAACGTTTTTCTTCGAATTCTCCGAAGAATTCGTATTGTGTATTCTTTCGCCCTATTCTCCCACACTTTGCTTTCACAGTATTCTTGCAGCTTCCGCCATGTTTTCCTTTATTCCTTTCTTCGCGAGTTGCTATATTTTCTCTTTTATTTAACTTTGTCACAAAAATCATTCTTATTCTCAAATTCCTTTTGTATGTCTTAATCTTAGAATCTTACTCTTTACTGTGTCTTATCTTTTAAATTTAATTCATTCATTTATTCATTCATTTTCCCTCTCTTTCTTTATTCTTTTTGTCTTCTTCTCTTGCATCTTATTCATTATTCATATTTCGACTTTTTCCTTGTTTCTTTTCATGGTCCTTTCCTACCTCTTTTATTCATTCTCTACCTTTCTTCTGCTTACTTACTTTTTATTCTTTATCTTCTTCATCATCTCGATTTTTCTCTTTCTTTCTTATTTTCATTTACCTACACTACTTTATTTTCTTTTTCTTCCTCTGACCTCTTCACACCATTCTCTTTCGTCTTTCTATTTAGTCATATCTATCCTCGTCCCACTCCTCTCGTTTCTTTTCTGTCTTTCTTTCTCCCTCTCTTCTTTTCCATTTTTAATTCTCTTCTTCATCCAATTCTTCTTTTCTTTTTCTGCTTTTGACTTACGTCTCCTCAGATCAATTATCATATTTACTTTTCCTCTATTTTTTTAAATCTTATTCCTCCTCCTCTTCTTTCATATTTCCTCTCTTACTTCTTTTCTACACATTTCCCGTCTCTCCCCTCTTCTACTATGTAGACTTTCCACCCAAAGCAACTTTTATTTATCCTCTCTTTTTCTTCTTCCTCTCCGCATCCCCACTCCTATTTCTCTATCAACTTATTTTTTAAACCATGTTCATCATTCAGTCCCTCTATCTTCTGTATCTCCCTCTTTTCCTTCTCTAGATTGCTTCTTGTTGCTTTTGTTATATTTGATCTTCTATTTCTTATCCGCCATCTTTTTTGTTCTTTGTTTTAAACGTTATCGCTCTCTTCCTTCCGCTTTTAAAATAACAGCCGTATTATTATTGCAAAAGCAATTAATAGTAATCGCAGTATCATCGGACAACGCCGATCCTCTTCTTTCTCTTCTTGACGCGCCTCTTAAATTCTTGTCTTTTCTTCACAGATTCCGATACGTTGTCTTTAATTTGATCCATTCCATTATCTCTTCATCTCGTCGCTTTTACGCCACAATTTAAACGTTTTTTCTTCAATTCGTTCTTAAACATCGTCATTTCTTCCCTTCCCACATGCTTACGCAGTTTTTATTTTGAATTCTTTCCTTTAATTAATCTAAATAATCTAAAAAAAATTTTATCTATCTATCTATCTATCTATCCCACTCCGTCCATATTTATTTATCTCATTTTGTCGATATCTATCTGTCGATCTATCTATCTATCCCACTCCGTCCATATTTATTTATCTCATTTTGTCGATATCTATCTGTCTATCTATCTATCTATCCCACTCCGTCCATATTTATTTATCTCATTTTGTCGATATCTATCTGTCTATCTATCTATCTATCCCACTCCGTCCATATTTATTTATCTCATTTTGTCGATATCTATCTGTCTATCTATCTATCTATCCCACTCCGTCCATATTTATTTATCTCATTTTGTCGATATCTATCTATCTATCTATCTATCTATCTATCCCACTCCGTCCATATTTATTTATCTCATTTTGTCGATATCTATCTGTCTATCTATCTATCTATCTATCTATCTATCTATCCCACTCCGTCCATATTTATTTATCTCATTTTGTCGATATCTATCTGTCTATCTATCTATCTATCCCACTCCGTCCATATTTATTTATCTCATTTTGTCGATATCTATCTGTCTATCTATCTATCTATCTATCCCACTCCGTCCATATTTATTTATCTCATTTTGTCGATAACTATCTGTCTATCTATCTATCTATCTATCTATCTATCTATCTATCTATCTATCCCACTCCGTCCATATTTATTTATCTCATTTTGTCGCTATCTATCTGTCTATCTATCTATCTATCCTACTCCGTCCATATTTATTTATCTCATTTTATCGATATCTATCTATCTATCTATCTATCTATCTATCTATCTATCTATCTATCTATCTATCTATCTATCTATTTCTGTTCATCTACTGTTCTTTCTTTTTCTTGCCTTTCCTATTTTCTATCGATTTTTCCATTGTTCTTGCAATGTCATATCATTATTTACAGAACATTTTATTAACTTCCTTCTTCTACATTCGCCATTCTAAGCACAAAAAAAGGAAAGAAGAATCTTAATTGAAGACAGACACCAGTGGATAGGATTTTAAAGTTATAAAAGTGAGGAAAATATGGATTATAGAAAGAAAAGTGTAGAGTGAGAGAGTAAAACGATAAATGAAAGAAAAAGGTTAGAATTAAAGGGAAATGGAGAATGAGGAAGAAATTGACAAAATAGAGGTAAATGAAGGGGACATATAAGAAGAAGAAAAAGAAGAAAAAGTGTAGAAGATGAAGAAAAGAAAAAGAAGAAAATTATTTTAAATAACGCTAATAGATTTAATACACACTGTTTAAAATCAAATGTTTTCAAATATGAGTATCCACTTAAATGTAGTTTGAAGCAAGATATATATATATATATATATATATATAAATTAGAGAAAATTTTCAAAATTCAAAGGTGTCGGATGTACATTTCGATATAGGATCTCTAATAGAGATTCTACGTCACGTCAGCGACATTGTTTTGTTCAAAATGGCGAAGGCCCTGGAGTAAAGTGTGGAAGGCATCACTGCCTGCATCACTTTTCAATGTTAAAATTATTTTAATATTGATTAGGATCAGGTTCATGGAATTTGCCTTCCTACTCTTCCACTTTGGATTAAAGAAAAACATACACACACGCACACACGCACATATCTCGATCTCGCACGTTTTAGAAGAAAAAATTAGCAATATATACAAACATATATATATATATATATATATATATATATATGTATATATATATATATATTACTATTTTTTTCTTCTAAAACGTGCGAGATCGAGATAAAAGTAGAAAAAGAAGAAGGAGAAGAAGAATATAAAGGAAAGAGTCAGTGAGGAGAAATACATTAGATATGTAGAAATAAGAAGAGAAAGGAGAAAAGAAGTGCGAGAAGGGAGTGACGAAGACAAAGCATGGTTAACCTGACAAACATCTTTGAACACATACACACACACACATATATATATATATATATATATATATATATATAAGTATATATAAGTATATAAGTGCATATAAGTATATATTCTCTCAGTTTCTCTTTCTCTCTCTTTCTCTGAATATATATAAATATATACATATATGTGTGTGTGTGTGTGTGTGTGTGTGTGTGTGTGTGTGTGTGTGTGTGTGTGGTGCAGTGGATATCGGGTCGGAAAGACAAATCGGGAAGCTGAGTTCGAATTCCAGTTGAATTCCTTGCATTCATTTACGTACAAATACCCTTGGGAAAGGTATTTATCTCTTCCCTCCAGTTATGGGTTAAATAACAAGACAGATTGGGTTCTATAACCTTGGCTGGCAACCAGTCTGCCACAGAAAGTAATGGCAACCTACTGCAGGATAATCTTATGCGCAGTCAGTTTCGAGACATGATTGCCAAAGTGTCTATAACGTATGGCACTTAACTAACTGATATATATATATATATATATATATATATATATATATATATATATATTTAATAGAATATATATATATATATATATATATATATATATATATTCTATTAAATAGAACAGACTAAAAATATGAATATATATTTGGATGACTTTCTTCTGGAGTGGATGCAATTGCTTCATTTCAAGTAGATATCTATAGATGTCGATATCCGAGTACTTTCAATCTTTGTTAGTTGTCCCCAAGAAAATAATATTGGTTGTCCGGAAATATATATCAAGGCGTTTGCATTGCTATTAAAATTTGAAATTTAACATCACGTGGCAAATAAACCTTTACGGTTTCAATTAGAGCATCTAGAGTAATAAGAATTTTAAATTAATATGAGTTTCTTTCGTTTTATATAAAGGTCTTTCGAGAGTTGTAATAATTTTTTATATTCCTTTGACGAGAGGGAGGCGGTTAGAGTGGGCGATAACTCTTAAACTATTACATTATTCACAAGAGCACCGTCGATTCATATATATATATATATATATATATATATATATATTGTTTGCGTACAGCATTTTGCTTACATAGATAAAAGATCAACATTCTCGAGTGGACTGTAATGGTAAATGAAAACGGTAGTGTTATATTTTCTGTAATTAATAGGAATGTAAAGATTTTCGAATTCCAGTTGAATCCATTGTATTCACTTTCGCGCAAATACCCTTGGGAAAGGTATTAATCCGTCTCTTCCTTCCAGTTATGGGTTAAATAACAGGACAGACTGGGTTCTATATGTCCTTGGTCGGCAACCAGTCTACCGCAGAAAGCAATGGCAACCTACAGCGGGATAATCTTCTGCCCAGTCAGTCATGTCTCTTTCGAGACATGATCGCCCAAGCGTGCATCACGTATGGCACTTAACTGACTGACCTAAACATACTATTTACAATAGATAGATAGATAGATAGATAGATAGATAGATAGATAGATATGAATAGGCTGTGATAGATAGATAGATAGATAGATAGATAGATAGATAGATAGATAGATAGATAGATAGATACTGACAGCCACTATGCGGTGTTTATTCCTATGTTGACACTGTCTATATTCATAAACACTTTATCTGTGATACTGAACACTCTTCCCTATCAATATGGAAAATCTTATATACACACACATATATATACTCAGTTGAATTCCAGTTGAATTCGTTGCATTCACTTACGCACAAATATCTATGGGAAAGGTATTAATCCGTCTCTTTCCTCTAGTTACAGATTGGGTTCTATAGCCTTGGCTGGCAACCAGTTTACCGCAGAAAGCAACGGCAAACTATTGCAGGATAATTTTTAACCCAGTCAGTCATGTCTCTTTCGAGACATGATTGCTTAAGCGTGTATCACGTATGGCACTTAACTGACTTTCTTAACATACAAGAGAAAGAGTTAGAAAGATTTAAACAAAACAGAGAAATAGTGAAAAATAAATGAGATAGTGAATCTGAAATGAATTAAAGAGAAAGAAAAATAATATATAAGATAAAAAGACTGAAATAGAAAGAAAGAAAGAAAGAAAGAAAGAAGGAGAGGAAGAAGTGCAATGAAATTAAATTGAAAGAAATAATAAGACTTATTAGTCGCTCGATTGTTTGAAAATGGAGAGGATAATCCCAAACATTTATTGAATTAATATAAAATATTATAGAGATAAAAATAGAGAGCTTAAGGATATGTGTATATGTGTTGAGTTATATATATATATATATATATATATATATATATATATATATATATTCAATCAACTTCCCAAAATTCTGCATAATAACCACGCATTAGAATTTTGGATGAAAGAGTTTCTTTTTAGCATCTCCGCATATATATATATATATATATATATATATATATATATATATATATATTTTAAGTTCAGATATATAAAGATTACCATATGTAATATCAAAAGAGAAACAAGATATTGCAAAGTTACTGACATATGGAGACACAATATCAGAAATTACTAAAAATTAAACAGATACCATCAAACAAAAAAAGAAATTGAAAACATTAGCATGAGAAAATAAAAAAGACAGGCTTAAACATTTTACAAAAAGATTTGAGAAAAATTAAAAAAACGATTGTTTGAAAATGCTGATCAGAATAAACAGAGAAAAGATACTGAATATTAATAGCATCGGCTGAACACACAAAAGGGAACTAAAACCTTTAAGTAAATATCACAAAGAGAGATATGTAAGGACTTGAAAGAAGGGCATGAAAGCTATTTTCTCAATATTCATTTTTAATGATGATGAATGTAGAGCTATATCAGATGGTGTTTAGCTCGGCCGGAGGTAAGTGTTTTGTGGAAAAAGTGAATCACTATGACTGAGATCACAACAGAAGGTGTGTTTCAGTTTATTATTTTAGACAGTAAAATTATAGTTTACTTAAAAATTATCAATGGTTTCAAAATAAAAGCCAATAATTATAGTAGGCTCTTAGACATGATATTTTTTTGTTTCAGGGATAGACACAAGAAGCATGAAACTAAAAAAGAGCTTATTATGCAAGATATGCTCCTTCACATTCTGTAAAGCTGACTATCGCTCTCTTCTAAAAAATTAAACCCTGCTACAGGAAGAGTTAAAATTGAAACAGTAGCAAATTAACAGAATCAATGTATAAAAGACTGATGAAGTTCAAGGAATGCATATTAACATGTGAAATAATAGATAGAATAATATTCAAGTATATACTGTGTCAATCAGATCAAATATATGTTTTTCTGGCCTAATTTTTTTCAGATTTTATTCATAAAATAAATAAAAAGAACAATAGAAAAAGAGATAGAAATATAACAAGTGAGAGAGAGAGAGAGAGAGAGAGAGAGAGACTTACACGAAAGCAGAGAGACAGAAAGTGAATAAAAAGAAAAAGGTATATGATACAATAAGAGACAAAGAAAGACTAAAACTAAAATGCTAGAGAGGGAAAAACAAAAATAAGAGAGAAAGAAAGAGTGGGATAACACAATGAAGAATGAAAGAAAGAGTAAGATAAAATAACAGTGCGTTGTGGTGCATTGGATATCGGCTCGGAACGAGAAATCGGGGAGTCGAGTTCGAATTCCAGCCGAATTCATTGCATTCACTTACGCTCAAATACCCTTGAGAAAGGTATTAATTCGTCTATTTCTTCCAGTTGTGGGTTAAATAATAGGACAGATTGGGTTCTATAGCCTTGGTCGGCAACCAGTCTACCGCAGAAAGCAATGGCAACCTACTGCGGGATAATCTTCTGCCCAGTCAGTCATGTTTTGAGAGAGACATGATCGCCCAAGCGTGTTTTACGTATGGCACTTAACTGACTGACTGATACCCTTGCTAAGCATAAACACATGCCTATGCGTCAAGAAAGTGAGTGAGATGCAAGAGAGAAAGACTGAGACACAAGATAATAAGAAAATTAAAAAGGAAGAAAGAAAAGGTGATAAAATAAGCAACCTTACAGTATAATAAATAAGAAAGAAAGAGTGAGACATGATAAAGAAGAAAAAGAGAATGACCAACAACACGAGAGGAAGTAATAGGGAAAATCACATGGATAATGCGAGAGAAGGAGAAGGAAATAAAAGAAAAGAAAAAGAACCAATACGAGTAAAAGAAATAAAGAAAGAAAGATTAAGAGGGGGGAACCGTTCCAAGAAACTCTTGATTTTCATCGTGCAGCGCTTGCTTCCGTGTGCGAGATCTTATAAAATCAATCAAGAATCTCCCCTTTAATTAGTGGCCAACCGGGGAATTATGGCAGGGAATAATCGGCCAATAAACGTGCGAGATTTGCTTAGATATGTGTGGCGGAGGCGAGGGTCACGTGGTATAACATCCGCATTGTTTGCCGAGACTCTAATTCGGCTAACTTCGGGACGGTGATAATCGGCGAGTGTCTCTGAAATCAAATAATAAAAAAAAATGAGACATTGTAATGATCAGGCACAAACAACACGCAGACACGCTGGCTTACTGCGCGCGCGCGCACACACACACACACACACACACACAAACGAAAACATACCAAAAACACTATGCTTCGTGCTAATAAAATAGTACTCTATGCATAATGAGAAAGTAAAAATATTAAATATAACCTCACCGATAGTACAATACTGAGTTTCATGCACAATACTATCGACAAGAGCTGAATGAAAACTGACCGCTTCATTATATATATATATATATATATATATATATATATATATATATATATATATTAGTCATCTACATACAAGCCTGTTTCGCTGTATCACAGTTCATCAGTGTGGCTAGACATCCACTTGCTTCTAGCCGGCATCGATACTCGACCGATTTTGTGTAAGTCGGAGTTCCAACTCCCTAAGCCATGGGAGCATAGAATGATAGAGGGTTAATGTTAGCGTGTTATATATATATATAAGCGGTGCATATACACGCCAGTCAACGAAAGAACGCAATTCATGACTGAAAAGTGATGATATATATATCAGTGCTACCTATGCGGAAAAATGTATATTTATTATTAAGATAGATAGATAGATAGATAGATAGATAGATAGATAGATAAAAGAGAAAATGTAGAAAGTACATACAAAAAATGTACAACGTACATAATTATATATATATATATATATATATATATATATATATATATATAAGTGCGTGTATGCAAGTAATTCTTCATTTTATTCTATGTGCCGTGTCTTCAGAAAATAGGTGATCATGGCCTTCCACATCTCCCTATCCCTAATGGATCTTACCACACTTTCTCCTGTTACCCCACGTAAACGCTGCTCTGAAATTCATTTACCCAAACCCATCAATATGTTACGCGTTTCTTTCCTATGTTTATCTTTTCCTCTACCTGACCTGTGTGTATAAGTTTCTCTAAGCTCTCCTTCTTCATTATATACCCAATATATATATATATATATATATATATATATATATATATATATATATATATATATGTAAATATCTGTGAAATGTACTTCCATTAGTAACCATCACTTATATATATATATATATTATATATATATATATATATATATATATATATATATATATATATAGTTACTAATGGAAATACATTCCACAGACATTTACTTTAAAGGGTGCTCAATACAAAAGTAGAGCATAAATATATAGTAATAATTGTAATGATAATAGCATACTACAACTCAATTGCTATAAAGTTTCGGTGTTAAAACACCATCATCAGGCAGTAAATTTTATTTAGTTAATTTATTTTGAAATATATATATAGATAAGTAATTTTTTTTAATTATAAGATAAAAAATGAATGAAATTTAAAAAATGTAAAACATAAGAATAAAGTGTTCAGCTAAAGAGATGAATTAAGTGGGATGGGAGGTTATAACATTTTAAAGAATGGTATGTGTAAGACTCATAGACAGTAGTGTTTCAACGCATTGCCACTGAAAGCCAGACATGACAAGAATTTTAAGCCGGAAAAAGCAAAAGATAAAGTAGAAAAAATAAAAGAAAAATTGAAAAAAGAAAAAAACCGAACAGGCAAGATAGAAGAGGAAGAAAAGGGAAAGATTAGCAAAGAAAAATCCAAACATTTGAAAAGATAAAATAAAATAAAATAAAGTAAATATAAGAAAATAAAATCAAACCGTAGCATAAAAGATAAGAATAAAGATAAAAAAAAGCAAAATTAAAATTAAAAATTAAAATATAAATAAAGATAATATCTTAAGAAGATTTGTTCATAAGTAGAAATAAAAGAATAACGGTAATTTTTAAAAAATGTCAGTTCAATAAGCTAAATTTTTAAAAGTTATAAAACGTGCAAATAGTAAAAATATTGAGATAAATTTGAGATAATTACATGTATTATTTTGTTATTTTTTAATTTTTTTAATTTTATATATTTTTGAATCTCCTTATCAAAATGCATAACAAAATAAATTTACAACATTTTATTGATTAATGATGGTGTTTTAACACCGAAATTAAGTTGCAGTATGTTATTATAATTGTAATAATAATTAACACACACACACACACACACACACACACACACACACACACACACAATTCCATATATACTAAGGAACCAGGCTTATTTACAAAACACATTTATTTTTCAACATAATCTTCCTAACCTAAAGTCTTCCCAAAGATCATATACATCAAACATTCTGTCAATTAAGTGCCATACGAGATACAAGCTTGGGCGAGCATGTATTGAAAAAGGATATCTGGGCGGAAGATTTTCCTGCAGTCGATTGCCATTACTTTCTGTGGAAAACTGGTTGCTAACCAAGGTTAGAGAGACACAATCCTGCTATTTAACTAATAGCTCGAGAGAGAAGCGACGGTTTCATACCTTTCCCAGGCGTAAGTGAATGTAACGAATTCAACTGGATTTCGAACAAGGGTCTCCAAATTCTATAAAATCTAAAATACTTAACTGTGAAAATTTCAAATTTCCATACAGCTTATCTGTCATAGATGATTTTATTGGTCGACCTTCTAGTATCAGTCAGTTAAGTGCCATACATAATCCACACTTGGGCGATCATGTCTCGAATGAGACATAATTGACTAAATAGAATATTATCCCGCAGTAGGTTGCCATTAGACTGGTTGCCAGCCAAGGTTATCGAACCAAATCTGTCCTCTTATTTAACAAATAACTAGAGGAAAGAGACGGATGAATACCAAGGGTATTTGCGAGGAACTAAATACAAGGAATTCAACTGGAATTCAAACTCGGCTCCCCGATTTCTCGTTCCAAGCCGATATCTACTACATCACAACGCACATCCTTCTAGTATGCACACACACACACACATATATATATATATATATATATAACGAGAGAGATCTGCATATATATATATATATATATATATATATATATATATATATATATGGGGGGTGCAGGGCCGATGCGTACTACCTACGCCTTGACTGGAGTGTGGAAGGCAATATTGGAGCCTTTGTGACCCTCGCTATTTTATCAACACTTGCTTTCTTCTACCTACATTTTACTTTACAAATTAAACTAAATACAACTGATTACCAAAGTATATAGAATTTAGCGTCTTTTGACATCAGTCTGGGATTATTTTCTTTTTTATACAAATCTGTGAATTTGTTTTGCTTATGGTAAGTCTCGAAAAACACGATATAAAATTCACTATTTTAAATCCATATTGTTTAATGTGTTGAATTTTTTCATTTTCAAGAAAATCACAAATTGATGTTAAAAATTGCTAGCAAAACATGGTATTATCTATTATGGCTCTAATTTGTATTTAGATAGATTGTATTTATTTACAATTTCTACAGCTAAATTGTTCACTTGCGATATGATCCATTATTGCATATAATTAGGTTACAATAACATTTGTATTTTATCTTATAGACATTGAGATGTAATAGAGTGGGGGCCCATAACGTAGATGCTCGGGTGTCGGGTGTGAAGCATATTATAGATTTACGGAGTGGCACGAGTTCTTTAAATCACACACACACACACACATATATATATATATATATATATATATATATATATATATTGTACATTTTGTTTCGATATTGAAAGGACAATGTCTCATCAAGTAGTTAATGTTAACTACCTGATGAGACATTGTTCTTTTAATGTCGAAACAAAATGCACAATTTTGTAGTAGTTTGTAATTTGCACATGTTCTAAAGTAGCAATTAATAATAAATATTCATTGGTCTATTTTTATATTGAGCACTGTTTTAAATTAATGCTTCGAACGTTGCAATTATTATCTTTCTTATACAATATATATATATATATATATATATATATATATATATATATATATCTTAATATACAATCTATTATAATATATTATCAGGAATATATATATATATATATATATATGTATATATCAATAATATATCAATAATTCCGAAAATTACATTTCGTTGAATAGCTATTTCATCTGGGAAAATCTCGCTTTATCAGCAACGATCCAAAACAAAAATTTATTAATTCAAATATGTTACAGAAATTCACATACCGGAAAGAGCCCAAAAATATATCCATACACAGGAAGTTAAAAAAAAAAAGGTTTGGATTAAGAAAACAAATTATTTAAATTTTGTTGTCCATACCTAAAAAAGAGGCAGAGACAGGGATTCATGACTCGATATTAGAAGAAATATATATATATTTGTAATATGCTTATTAGACAGTACAAGGAAACATATAGAGCTAGAGAAAAAAAAGTTACTTGCGAGAAAATACTTCACATTCTAAAAGAAAGAAAGAATGAAAGAATAATGCAAGGGAGGAAAAGAAAGAAAGAAAGAAAGATAGAAAGAAAGAACGAAAAGCTAGGAATGAAAAACGATAGAAAGATAGGAGGAAAGAAAGAAACGATTTCAAATACAAAGCAAAACGAGAAATAAGCAGAGGACTTCTCGTTTGTATTTTCATCCTAAAACTAATTATTATGAAATTTCAGTGCTAATCAACAAAGTTCCATTTAATTGAAAAAAAAAATATATAATTTATGGTGTCACTTGACGATTTGCTGCAGTGCATGAAGGGAAATACATTTATTTTTTTTATTTTGTTTTCATGTTTTCCCCACCTTTGAATGTTTGTTTTGTTCATTTTTAATTCGGCGTCTTTTCACGAAATCAAATTCTCTGCATAAATTTGGTAATAAAAATATTTGATAGCATTGATTTTGTACTAATTTCTGGGTCACTAGGTGTGAGTGACTTGCCTAAGAATAAGGCAGTTTATAGGTTTGAAATAAGAAATTTGGTAAGGAACCTTGAGAGATTAACTACGTCTCTAGTCCCAGAGGATAACCTTAATTTTGCCCACTTCTGCAGATTTTTGTGTGCGAATGCACACACACACACACACACACACACACACACACACACACACACACACACACACACAAAATAAATAAATGAAAAATAAAAATAAACGCGTATAAGGACTTGAGGTTTTGTAGTTAAAGAAAGCGGAGAGAAAGGACTAAATATCAACTATAAGAAAACTGAATGCATGGTAATGCCAATGATGCTAACTACAAGTTAGTGATGCCAAAACCAAATAACTGCAGAAATTTAAATACGTGCTAAATGTTCTAATAGACGACGCAAAGTACGAAACTGAGATTCGAAGGTACATTGGTACAGCCAAAGATGCATTTTAGAAGCTGAGTAGAGTATTAGAAGACAGGAAAATTTCGCTGGAAACAAAGAAGAAAGTACTGGATTACTATGTTATGTCTGCCCTTCAGTATGCTCTACAGTCTCATCAAAGATGAAGGGAAGACTTGAAGCAACCGAAATGTGGTTTTACAGAAGGAAGCTAAGGATACCATGAGTATAACACGCAAGCAATGACAAGGTTTTGGAGAGAATGGAGACAAAAAAGAAAATGGCACTTAACATGAAGAAAAGAGGGCTGAAGTTTTTAGGATATGTAATGAGGAAAAAAGGCTTGGAGAACCTGATGCTCACAGGATGGATAAAGGGAAGAGAGACAAGGGAAAGCAACGCACGACATACCCGATGGACTAAAGCAGATGGATGGTAGAGCGGAGAAGAGGTGTAAAGAGCGACAAGGGATAGAGAGATATGGAGGGACACGGCACACAGAAAAAGATACAATCTTTATACAGTGATATACTAAAGTGTGCCTTGAATATGATGGGAAAAAACATTGAAATTTAACTAAAACTGAACTCACGCTTTGTTCATCATATATTTAACTATCAGTATAGCCCGGCGTTGCTCGGGTGTAATGAAAGCTTTAAAACTAATCCATGGTCCTGGAGCTCAGGCTTAGACTCAGCCTAAAGAATATTTGTGTGAAGTTTAGTGAGAATCGGATAAAAAATGTGGATTTGTATAAAGGACATACAGACAGATAAACAGACACACACACAAACATCTTGCCTTATATATATATATATAATCAATTTTCTGCACTATTGTAAGAACTGCAACCTTGAAACTTCTGAATATCGTTTCATGTCTTTGTCTATGAGTGTCTCAAATTTGATTAAAATCGGACACTCCTTCTATAACCCGATTTTTTCGATTATCGATTTTCAATATTTATCGAGGGTAATTCGACACAAAACCTAGCTAAGAACACTCGCAGACGCTTATAGTACAACTGTGTAAATTTTCAAGAAAATCGGTTCAGCCGTTTCGGAGTCTATAGGTAACGGACACACATACACAGACCCATACACACAGAGACAAAGTTCCATTTATAAATAAGTTTAGATTACAAACATGGCTTTGAGAGTGACATTCATTCGTCAATGTTCCAGAATTGTCTTACATGCCAGGTATACATATTGTAGCTCTGTTCTGTCAGTAATACTTTCCTGACTATTGACAAGTGCTGGTTCCAATTTTCTGGGAGGAATGATTTTCTAAGCCCAGCTTAGATGTGGCACAAGACCAAAGTTATGGGGTATCCCGTAAGGATCGAACTCCCTACTCAATTTTAATGATGATAACGAGACAAGCTTGCAAACCATTACACACATCAAAGTGTCCACAATTTGGTAGAAGGAACTGCTAAAAATCGCTCTCCCCATAATTTATAGATCAAATCTTACAGATGCATGATGGGATTTCTTCTTTGTAAATAAAAAATAAACAATTCTTGGTCTCACCCACACAATTTTTTCTTTCTCGCCGTTCAGAAGGCTATAACCACTTGACTGTATCCCGTTTACGTATAACATTTGTCTTTTTTACCGTCTTGCTTTATTTGCTTCTTATAGTTGCTTTGCGTTGCATTACTTTGTTCATATCTTGCATTATTTTGCTGTCTACTTCTTATTTTGATACTTATTGTTCTTGAAATTTTGCCAATTCCATTTAAAATGCCAAATTCTTATTTTCAATGTTTTTCTATAGTAAAAAAAAAATTACAATGCATTCAAATTGCACACATAATTGTAAGGCAATAATGTTACTAAAACGCAAAAGGGTTTCTAGGAGTGAAAAAGAATGAGAAAGAGAGTGAAAAGAAGAGAGGAGAAAAGACAATAAAAGAGTAAATTTCAGGAAGGCAGATTACGACGATTTAAATTTTTGAAGATTGTAGTTAGCAAGGAAGCAAGAAATCCGAAGGAAATTTCAAAGACGAGAAGTGAGCGAGACAAAACTATTAGAATAGAACAGCTAGCCAGTTCATCAGTAAAACGGTGAGACCTACTTGCCAATCTAGTAGCAAGCTAAAATTAATGCTGTAGGGACAACAAGAAGGAGAGTTCATCAGAATAATTGACATAAAAATAGTTATAGAAATGAGAGCGGGAATCCACGACACGTGGGTGAGAAAGTGACTGAAGTCTAGATGCCAAGCCAGAATCAATTATATTACAGAACCATCTTTGAATTTCGTCAAGAATTTCAAGATACAAATCGGAGCAGCAGAACAAATATGGCAGCAATAATCAATGTACAGGCGAATGTTAGATCTGTAAATGCAGACGATGCAATTACCACTTCTTCATGTTCATACTTCTGGGATATATATATATATAGTCATCCGCTGATAGATCTGTTTCACTGTATCACAGCTCATCAGTACGGTTAGACGTCCGATTCCTTCTAGCCAAGATTGAAACCCGACCGAATTGAAATCAGTCGGTGATTCTACCTATCGGGCGCCCGGTAGATGAAGGCGGACTTTAGCGTGTTATATACAATGTAAACACACGCCAGTAGCCGAAAGTGTTCAAAATAAATTACCAAAATACAGGGTGAGATGAATAAATTGTCGTCTATTTACGCAAAAATGAAAATGACCCTGAGGTTTCATTTTAACAGATATATATGTACCGAAATTACATAAAAATATCTTCAAATTGTAAAGGGTAAATTTGTTCAATAAAATCGCCATTGGCTTCAAACACGGCTTCTAGACGACTTCGGAATTCTCTGCATTTTTTCTAGATGGTCTTCTTGTTTAAGTTAGTGAATGTTGACTTTAGTTCATCTTTGGTATTACAAAGAATTCTGTTGGTCTCTTGCTTAACTGCACCCGACACATAATAATCAAGGGGGTTGCAGTCTGAGGAGTTAGATGGCCAGATGTAAGGGGTGATGTGATTACAGTAATTATCTGACAACCATGACTGGGTTTTCTTACTTCTGTGGTATAGTACAAAGTTCTGTTGCCAGACATAGGGTTCTCTAGTAACCACTATCTTGACCCTAGGCAGCACTATTTCCTCAAGGCAGCTGATATAGGCCTCTGTGTTGAGTTTGAGGCCCTGTGGGAAGCTGAATAGAAGCATAATGTTGCCATCACTAGTGATCACTTCAAACACCTATGTAATCACCATTTGACTCATCCAACTCTTTCCGATTTCTCTGCACTATTCTCAGTTTGACACACACTCTTAATTATTATGTGTGAGACGCAATTGACCGAGAGACCAACAAAACTTGTAATAGCAAAGATGAACTGAAAACAAGGATTATAGCAGCATTCACCAACTTAACAATAATATAAAGGGTAGTTTGGTCGCAGAAATTGTCTGACATTTATGACTTGGATCTCCTGCTTGTATGGCATGATGCAGTCCCGTTGCCAGACACATGGTTTTTCAGCATCTACCCTCTTGACGCAGGGTAGCATTACATCCTCAAAATACTTCCTGTAGACCTCCGCCTTGAGTCTGAGTCTCCGTGGGAAGATGAATGGTGCTATAAAGTCACCATCACTAGGGATATCTCGAAACACCTTCGTAATCAGCATTACACTCACCCAACTCTTTCGATTTGAACCTGCTTTCTCTAGGTAAAATCGTCATTCGATTTAACGTGTCTTAGACCTCTCGACCACGTAGAACTCACGATCAAACAAAGACCAAAGATCTTATGACAGTTACCTCTAGGGGACGCATATTCAAATCATGCCGGAGGATGCATATTTTCCTATGATTTCTCGATTATTTAGGCTAGTAGATGCAAATAAATATACTGTTTAATTACAAAAAAACAGAGGATCTACTCAAATATGAGTATCAATTAAAAATAATGTTTAAACAATTAAATTAAAAATATGTTGAAGTTAATCCATTTCGTAAGGGATTTCGTAAAAGTTTTATAAATATGTATATAATGCTATTTCGTCTTATCATCTATAAATCTAATGCTTTGTTAAACTTAGAATTTAAAATTCGCAATAAAATAATCTAAAGTGAATCTAATAGTCGATTAATAATGCTGATCTCTATTTTAATAAAATATTTATGTTAATGCCCCAATAAATTGTTTTTAGAGTTTGTTCTCATATTCTTCAAATTAGAAATTACTTTATTTTGATTGGTCCATTCTATGTAACAATGCTCTTCGGATTAACGGGTTTGGCTAGTCTTGAACTTTTTAAAACCCTTCAACTAGAAATAAACCTCATCACTTGGTAAGACACAAGAAGTGTTGAAACAAAATAGCTACTTTTGTAGTGATATTATAATAGCTACTTTTGTAGTGATATTATAACATTTTTATGTTATAAATTCTAAATAAATATTATTCGCTCTACACTTTTTTAAGAATAGTGTTTCTTTGGATACGGAATTTCATTCCATCCATACTTACCCTATACTTGTATATATATATATATATATATACAGAGAGAGAGAGAGAGAGAGAGAGAGAGAGAGGAGGGATATGATAAGGAGGTATCACGTTTATCACCGATTTTTATGATTCTGGTCAGAACTTAGAATGGTGACTGTTTGATACTGTAAGTTTGGATATGCAGGTAGTGTAATGAATAATGGTGGCTTGGAATTGGAAATTGGATAGTTGAGTTTCGATTCTAGTCTTCCAGTCGGGCTCATTTTATTTACTCACATGCAAATACACTTGGGAAAGGCATGAATCTACATTTTCTCCACCAGCTATGGATTTAATTTCTAAGATATACATAAAAAAAATCGTTATTTCCAATCCAAAAATATATTCTGAGTTTAAATCATCCGTAAAAATTTGATAAATCATAAAAAAAATATAAGTCAATCAACCAAATAGATAGATAGATAGATAGATAGATAGATAGATAGATAGATAGATGAAACGTTGAAAGAAACAATTCTCTTCAGAACGTATCAAAAAGGGCTTACCTAAGTAATTAATGAGGAACTCACTTTCAAAAAGCAACAATATTTGTTTTAAATTCGGCTACCAGTTACGCGTTTAATGGGTACTGTTATCACTCGACCCCATTAACGTGAGCTACAGATAAAAATATTTCCTTATCTGCGCACTCACAGCGCAGATTTCTGTTACTATCACTTTTCATTGTTTAACAAACATGTCATAACAACTTCACAATAATTTACAAAATCGTTTCAACTGGGCTTTTCCAGCTTCGACTTAAGAGGAGCTTTTTATTCAGATTCAAAATAGAAAAAATAAGAAAAACATTCCATTTTCAACAAAAACCCAAAACGAACAAGATCAGTGCTGCTTATGGACAGTCTTAGAGCGACGGGTGCAGTGAAAGACACTGAAACATAAGATGAAATATATTCTCGTCAAAAACTAATAACAATTGGTATTAATTCATTTAAAAAATTCAATATCAATACCAAGAGAAACAAGAGTTTTTACAATGCATAATTAACATATATATCAGTTCAGAAATATCTAAACTGTTTGCATTATTCTCATATCAATGATTAAAAGTTGCTTCTGGCGAATAACGCCTGTAGGTCTCAGCGAGCAGAATCCTTCTTTGACACTCGAAGACTGGAGCTACAGAATCACATACCAAAGAACTGTTTCCTGTTTAGGATTAGGTTTCCGATGCCTTTTAAAGACTTCTCTTTCTTTTTTCACTCTCAGTAGCCCCCTTGTGTCTTATCACCCTTGATTAAAAAAATAACAGAACGATTACTTGAGGATTTACAACAGCAGGTGCAACTGAAATGAATATCACATGTAACTTGAAGAGAAAACAATGACATAATCAAGGCCTTGACTTTCCAAACTATCCCAAGGTGATTTTTATAGAATGACATGCACTAACCCCAAACAAAAGGTAAGGAAGGAAGTTTTTATCAATAATGGAAGGAGCTATAAAAATTACTGAACTTAAGAAACCCATTAATCTGAAAAATTATTTTACGAGAAAGATTTTATTATACTATTTAAAAATGAATAAATATTAACAGGATTAACTGAAGAAAATTAAACACCTTAAGTAATTAAAGAGGAACTTACTTTAAAAAAAGGAATAAATATTTTTGACGTTCGGCTACCAGTTATGCGTTTAATGTGGACTGTTATCACACGACCACATTAATGTGAGCTACAGATACAAATATTTTCTTATCTGCGCACACACAGCGCAGGTTCCTGTTACTATCGCCTTTCATTGTATAACAAACATCTTATAATTCAGTCAGTCAGTTAAGTGCCATACGTGAAACACGCTTGGGCGATCATGTCTCTTTCAAGACATGACTGACTGGGCAGAATATTATCTTGCAGTAGGTTGCCATTGCTTTCTGCGGTAGACTGGTTGCCAGCCAAGGCTAGAGAACCCAATCTGTCCTGTTATTTAACCCATAACTGGAAGGAAGAGACGGATTAATACCTTTCCTAAGGGTATTTGCGCGTAAGTGAATGCAATGAATTCAACTGGAATTCGAACTCGGTTCTCCGATTTCTCGTTCCCAGCCGATATCCACTGCACCACAACGCACATCCTTATAATTACTTCACAATATATTTTTTTTTTAATCGTATCACCCCGAGCAAGGCGGTAACGCCACTGATGTGCAGGGGGCTACGTAATAGTGAAAAGATCGGAAAAGAGAAAGCCGGAAAGCATATCCTAAACAGGGAACAAGGGATGAGCCTCTTAACCTGTTCAATAGACACGGGTGGAGTGTGAACCGGGCGATAGATCTATCTACTCCAATTGAAAAAAAAAAACAAGAAAACAAAGTGAGAAGATTGGGAAAGAGAAAGCCGGAAATCACATCCTAAACAGGGAACAAGGGATGAGCCTCTTAACCTGTTCAATAGACATACAATATTGTTTTAGCTGGGCTTTTCCAGCCGCGTCTTAAGAGGAGCTTTTTATTCAGATTCAAAATATAAGAAATAAAATAAGAAAAACACTCCATTTTTGACAACAACCCGAGACGAATAAGATCAGTGCTATTTATGGACGTTCTTTCTTCTTATTCTTTTTCACTCTCATTAGCTCCCTTGCGTCTTAGTGACATTATCACCTTGCTCGGGGTGAATTGATTAAAAAAAAAATAACAGAAAGATTACTTGAGGATTTTCAACAGCAGGTGCAACTGAAATGAATATCACATGTAACTCGAAGAGAAAACAATGACATAACCAAGACGTTGACTTTCCACAAAACTTACAACAAAAAGATGGGTGGGAAACACGCCCATCAATACTGGAAAGGATTATAGTCAACTTCAGTAACTTGTTTTCCTGAAAAATTATTTTAATATAATTTTTTATATTTTTACAATAATATTCATCCTGTACAAGGCCCAAATGCCACTCAAGGTAGAGTTTACTGATTAAAAGGTAAGAGGCACAGTTTATGGGAATATGTGGGGAATATAACGGTTAACCCTAGCCTTAATCAGGTTAAGATTGCAGTGACGAGGAGTCAATTCTACAATGCCCTTTAAGCAAAACTAAGCTTAAAAATATTAACATATAACATATGTGTGTGTGTGTGTGATCGTGCATGTTATTTTCTGTAGTATTTGTCAATATTTCTGATATGAGGTAGTATTTACAGTATTTACATTATTAAGACTATTGCCCTCATCTTTATTGCCATTTGTACGATGTTTCGGCCGTTGTTCGCGCCGGTCTTGTTCAAGTGTAATGAAAGCTTTAAAACTAATCCATGGTCCTGGAGCTCTGACTCTTTGGACGTTGGCACGAAAGACTAAAAAGCAATAGTTATTTCCAGTTAAAGCGAAACCGTAGACTGAAAGAAAAAAGAATGCATGTAAGTGAAATTTTGATTTCCTGGTATCGATATCAAATAAGTTTTTTTCGTCGTAAACTGAATTTTGAACCCATTACTCACATGTGGTGCAGTGGATATCGACTGGGAACGACAAATCAGGTTGCCGAGTTCGAATTCCAGTTGAATTCCTTGCATTCACTTACGCACAAATACACTCTTTCCTCCAGTTATGGGTTAAATAACAGGACAGATTGGGTTCTATAGCCTTGGCTGGCAACCAGTCTACCGCAGAAAGTAATGGCAACCTACTTCGGGATAATCTTCTGCCCAGTAAGTCATGTTTTGAGAGAGACATGATCGCCCAAGCGTGTTTTACGTATGGCACTTAACTGACTGACTGATACCCTTGCTAAGCATAAACACATGCCTGTGCGTCAAGAAAGTGAGTGAGATGCAAGAGAGAAAGACATTCTTTCGAGACATGATCGCCCAAAACGTGTATCACGTATGGCACTTAACTGACTGACTCATGAACGCGGAGACGAATCGTGATATAATTTTCTTGCTAAATTATTTGCTCATCCTTAACTAAAATGGAACAATAAGTTAGATGTTAATTCAGTCAGTTAAGCGCCATACGTGATACACACTTGGGCGATCATGTCTCGAAATAGACATAACTCACTGAGCAGAATATTTTCCCTCGATAGGTTGCCATTTATTTCTGAGATTGACTAGAAAACAACCAAGGCTATAGAACCCCATCTGTCCTGCTATTTAACCCATAGCTGGAGGGAGAAGAGACGGATTAATAACTTTCTTAAAGGTATTTGCGCGTAAGTGAATGCAACGATTTCAGTAATTACAGGTGCTATAAATAATCAACATAGTATTTAAGATATATGGGAGGTGGTGAGTATATTTTAACCCTCGAGGAAGGACCCTGATACAATACTCACGAAAGAGTGATGTACGATTATATTATTACGGTGTACTGGGTTAGATCCACCCTTGGCGCCACACAATTTCGGCCCTGTGCCAAACAAAGCCAGACTTAATAAATATCTATATAAATGACATATCAGAATTGGGTGTAGGTATGTGAGAATGTCCAAAGGTACATATGTCCACACGTGTCAGAGTGTCAGATTGAGATATATATATATATATATATATATATAATTGGTACTTTTATATATGAACGAGAATGTCAGAAATGATAATATTCTTATATAATATTCCCCTACAACATACACATGAATACACACACACACAAACACACACACGCCTATATATATATATATATATATATATATATATATATATATATACATGTGTGTGTGTGTGTGTGTGTGTGTGTAGGCTAGGGGTTTCTGTCAAAGTCTGGGTGTTAGGGTGTGTAATTAAGGATGTTTGTAGTCCTTAAGGCGTTGGAATTTTTTCCTATTGCTTCTTCCTTCTGATTTTGACACTTACTGCCCCCAGGAAATTATTAAATGATTAATTAGGAATATCTAATTCGGTAATGTCGGGCGGAGGATAAACTAGAGATGATACACAAAAATATATTCTGTGCAAGCACACGATCACACACACACACACACACACACACACACACACACACACACACACACACACGAAAAAAGACAACACATATAAAAACAGGCGCACATACACACAAACGCACGCGCAGGCATGTACTAACTTAAAGGTAAATGGAAAATAACAGTATAAAGATAGATAGATAATTTTCTAAGCGCAGCTTAGATGTGGCACAAGGCCGAAAGTACGCGGTACCAGATAGATAGATAGATAGATAGATAGATAGATATGAAGAGATTGAAATAAATAGATATGAAGAGACTGAGATAGTTAGTTAGTTAGTTAGTTAGTTAGTTATGAAGAGACTGCCATAGATTTGTTGAGTGAATTGCCACCATCTCTTATTCACAGTTTTCGCCTCTATCCCTTAGCCTGATATTTCTGGCTGTCAGAATTTACTTGGCACCATTTTAAGTTATTTTAATAACTAAAAATATCGGATCCTAATGAGCGACTGTTGTGGCAGTTTCGAATTCTAGTAGAATTTTTTTTTATTCTCTTACACGCAAATATTTCCCCAACTATGGAATAAATAGCCGCACTTGTATCAGAAAAAATTGTGTGACCTCCCACAAATAACCCGTACTGCATGTAATTGCAGTGAAATGTAAGCTACTGATCAATTTTGTAAAAGGTTTAAAGCAATAAAAGTATGTTGGATTAAAAAATAAAATCCATTAATTTCTTACAGATTGCTTTATTTACGTTTCGGTTACGAACCCGAGGAAATCTGTGCGAGCGAAGTGTGGTGCCAAGGCAAATAGAATGTCGCTAGATTGCTAAGTTTTTCGTAGCCGAGTACTCAACGCTCGTCGGATCAAATGACAGTTTCTCATGCAAGGTGCAAAGCAGGTTCTAATCCTACCAGAGAGCACATTTTCCGTAATAATTTTTCTCGAACGTGCAGGCCTGCATACGAAATAAAATACTGTTTGAAATAAACAAAGCGTCTAGTCAAATATGGGGACGCGGTAAAAATAACGTTTAAAGTATTAAAAATATGTCGGATTAAAAAAAGTATCTATTAATGTGTTATATATATATATATCGACGAATATATATATATATATATATATATATATATATATAGTGTATCGAGGCAGCTGATAATTTTCTAAACATATATTGTTAAATATAACAGAAAATGAATGTCTATTATGTTTAATCATGAGTCATTCTAAATTCAAGGCAAAATACGATGTTTAGAACGGCTCATGATTAAACATAATAGACATTCATTGTCGATTACCAAATTTCATGTGCCTATGGCTTAGGAGGTAGCGACTGCGACTGATATCTAATCGGTCGAGTTTCGATCCCTGTAAGAAGCAAGTGGATGTGTCTAACCACACTGATGAGCTGTGATAAAGCAAAACAGGCTTGTATGTGGATGACTAATATATATATTGTCATCCACAGACAGATCTGTTTCGCCGTATCACAGCTCATCAGCACGGCTAGACTCCGATTGCTTTTTTACCCAAGATTGAAACCCGACCGAAATGGCGTCAGATGAATCAGAGATGTTTCACTCTCGTTTGAGAAGCAACTCCCTAGATGACTTCGACTGTTTTGTGTCATTCATTTCAGAGTATTTGCCGTGCTCACCACGTGGTATTTTTTATTTTTAAGTTTAATTTTGTTATTTTAAATTTCTTTATCAATATACATACGAGTCAGTGAATAAAGCTTATTCCACTGCCTGATGATGGTGTATTAAACACCGAAACTTAATATCTTTTGAGTTGCACTATGGTATTAGAACAATAATAATAACTATGTATCTATAAATGCTCTACTTCTGTATTGAGCACTTTTTATAAAAAGTAAATTTTAAACTGTGGAATATATATCTCTCCACACACACACACACACACACACACACATATATATATATAGCTTCACATATCATTGAATCAACCACATGCAAAAAAATTAAAAATAATAGAAGCATTATTGATAAAAAAGTAAATCGCACACTCAATAATATCAACTACGAACATGCGAACAACGTGCTAACCGTGTTTGATACATAACACATACACAATACTTCACAAACATATATAATGCTAAATACATTCTGTTACGCTTAAAATAACATCAATCCTCGACAAAAGCTAAAAGTATAGCCTGAAACGTTAGGATAAACAAAACATGTACAATTTTCTGTCCCCAAAAGAAATAAAAACAATAGATCGCATAAACTTTTTTATAAAAACTTAACCGTAATACCTTGTCTGTCATTTTTAAAAGAGAGATTGCTGCATAAAAGATTGCTGCCCATATATATATATATATATATATATATATATATATATATATATATATATATCATCAGGTAGTTAATATTAGTACTTATGGTACCATCGTTATCAGCTACCTGATGAGATATTATTCTTTCAATGAAACACGCTTGGGCGATCATGTCTCGAAAGAGACATGATAGACTGGGCAGAAGATTATCCCGCAGTAGGCTGCCATTGATTTCTGCTGTAGACTGGTTGCCAACCAAGGCTATAGAACCCAATGTGTCCTGTTATTTAACCCATAACTGGAGGGAAGAGACGGATTAATACCTTTCCCAAGGGTATTTGTGCGTAAGTGAATGCAATGAATTCAACTAGAATTTGAACTCGGCTCTCCGATTTCTCGTTCCGAGACGATATACACTGCACCACAACGCAACTCTAGATAGATGCATAAAACAAACCCATACATTCAGTTCAAAATAATAATAAAATCATCCTTGAAATGCTTAAAGTATAATCGAAAGTGCTCGGGTACAAGACCTTCTACAGACGGTAGTGTGGCAAGAAAGGACTACAAATAGACTTCAAGAAGAACGAATGCATGGTCATCAGCAAAAAAGCAGCCCAAAATGCCAAATAAAAGTGAGGGATACTAAAATCAAGCAGGTACAGAAGTTTAAATATCTGGAAAGTGTTCTAACGGAAGACGTAAAGTGCGACACAGAGATCCGAAGGCGAATTGGCATGGCAAAGGACGCGATCAGAAGCTGAGTAAAGTATTAAGAGACAGGAAAATTTCACTAGAAACAAAGAAAAGAGTACTGGATTGCAATGTGATGTCAGTTCTTAAATAAATTTCATGGTTGATGTATTTATGTTAACGTCTCTGTAACCACTCTGAAGATGGCTCATGTGAGCCGAAAGCTTAGAACCAGCGTAATACAAAATATCCAAATTTTCACCCGAAATTAAAGCCAAAACACGATGTTTAGAACGGCTCATGATTAAACATAATAGACATTCATTGTCTGTTTTATTTAACAATAAATATAAGTACGGTAACATCAACCTATTCATGCATATATATATATATATATATATATATATATGTGTGTGTGTGTGTGTGTGTGTGTGTGTGTGTGTGTGTGTGTGTGTGTGTCTGTGTCTGTGTGTGTATATATATATATATACATATATATATATATATATATTATGTTTTAGAACATGTACATTATTTTTTAATATATGTCCTCGACAATCATATATTTGTTTCAACGTTGGGTGTCCAACGTTTCTTCGGGAGGTAAAAGCAAACCCAACGTTGGACAGCCAACATATGATTGTCGAGGACATATATTAAAAAATAATGTACATGTTCTAAAACATAATTTATAATAAATATTCACAGCTCTATACATCATATATCGAGCACTGTTTTAAATTAATGTTTTGGACGGTAAAAATTCTTTCTTCGTTCTTTTCCCACTCGGATATATATATATATATATATATATATATATATATGAATGGTTTATCTAATTTGTTAAAATTCCGCCTTATTAACGCTATGGATATTGTATTGGTAAGCTTGATGTGTCGGACATAGATTTTAATTAATACTTCAAAACTCTCTTTCCTCGCCTGGTTGACAGAACGTGTCGTCTTCTCTTTCGACATTTTTTCAACCTCGATTTCACTTCACCCTCACCTTCGACAATTATATAAGTAAACAGAGGGTGAAATCATTTAGTCATAAAATCAACCGATTTCAAATTTACTTAAATTCGTTCTTTCCTTTTTTCATTATTTATTTATTTATTTTTATGTCAAATAGCTTTATATTTCTTCGTTGTCTTTCTTTTATTCTTGTTTTCTTTGTCTTTTCACTTCGTGTAAAACATCTTTAAAGACCTCCTTCTTTTGTTTCTCCTATTCTTTCTTTCTTTCTATGTAAATTACCTTGAAACGCTTTCTTTATTACATCCCTCATTTCTTTCTTTTTTCTTTCCTTCTTTCTTTCCTTTTTCTTTCTTCCTTTCTTTCCTTTTCTTTCTTTATTTCTTTTCTTTCTTATCTTGAAATGCTTCTTCCTTTGTTTTTGTGTTTTTCATTTTTTCTTTTCACTTCGCTTAAATATTTTGAAATACTTTCTTCTTTACATCTCTCTTTCATTTTTTTTCTTTCTTTCTTCTTTCTTTCTTTCTTTCATTCACATACCTTAAAATGCATCTCTCTTTATGTCTCTCTTCCCCCCCTTTGCTTCTTTTCTCTTTCCTTTTTATTTTACTTAAAATATCTTGAAATTTTTCTTTCTTTAGATCTCTCTTCATTTCTTTTCTTTTTTCTTTCTTCTGTTTTTTTTTTATTCTTCTTATTCGTTTATTTTCTCAAGTTCTGCCAAATATTTCCTGATTCTATCTTTCCATAAAGATGTCAGCTGGTAAGCCTGAAGGTTTCGACGGTAATTTAGTTCCGTTGTATATCCTTTGGCTTCCTTGGCTGGCCTGTTCCAAAAACAATTGGTTCCACGTTAGAGATCGTCTTATTTCCAAAAATAAATTCGACTAGAAATAACAACTAAAATGCGCCTTGCAACCATAAGACACTTAAGCATATTGCAGTTCTGGTTTAAATGTGAATGTAACACACGTGTTAATAAAGACTGTGACTGACTCCCAATCATAAATATGTCTTAGCGAATTCAACTATAGGGATTCTTTTCCTCAAATAATTAGATGCTATTTTATATATTTCATTAGAATATACAGGGTGGTCTAAAATTAGGTGGACAGGCTAGTTCACGTGACCTTTATTGCTAACAAGATGAGGTTCCTCCACATTATTTAATAGCAGTCTGTTCTTTCCCTTTTTTTTTTTTCTTTCTTGATGAAACATTTTCTGAAAAAAGGATTAGCCGAAGAGGTTCAATTGATTAGCCAGCACGTTTACCTGATTTGACCCAAAGGTTTTTTTTTGCAAGTGGTCGAGCGGGGGGATACTCAATGACAAAGTCGAAAACCATGAAGTGTTAGTGTTTTAAAAGATTACGTAAGAGATGAATTTCAAGAAATTAATACATAAAGAGACTTGTGGGAAAATGTTTGTCAAAGCATGTGGGGTTCAAGGCTGTCTAAATTGTGATGGACAACAGTTTGAACACTTGCATTGATAAAATTTAAGCGGTTTTTGTGTTATTGTACACAATAAAATTTAATTGTCAATGTTTTGCCAGGAGTAACAGGAGCAAACATACTAAGAGCCACAAGGAATAGGGAGACGTGGAGAGCCATGATCGCCTACGTCCTGAAGGGACAGGGCACATAGAAGAAGAAGAAGAAGAAGAATTATGTTAGTAAATTTAATTGTATATGTAATCTCAAAATAAATGTTATCATTTACTGTCCACCTACTTCTGGACCATCTGGTATAACAGCACCTGGCTTTTTGCATACTTCATGTTAATTTTTTTTTTCATATGACCATTAAATTAATATATTTTAGGACGAGTTCTTGTTCGGTTCGCCACTTGATGTAAACTGGCTTTGTCTGTCGCCAATCGAAAGCGTTTGAAAGACTTTGTACGGGGCACAAACATCATAATTTTTTTCCAGTGTCTGAAAGCGTTTAGTGAGGGTGGACCAGAGACTGATCATCTCTGGTCAGGTCGGCGCGGTGAGCGGGGTATAATGTTGAGAGACCCGAAACCCCTAGTGATCCACGCAAAGACATCACTGACGACACCCTCTAGCGACCCCACTACCGTGCGTATGTTTAAAAAAATTAGTAAATTTAATTGTATATGTAATCTCAAAATAAATATTATCATTTACTGTCCACCTACTTCTGGACCACCTGGTATAACAGCACTTGGCTTTTTGCATACTTGATGTTAAATTGAAGATAAGTCGGAACAATTTACATTGTTTTATGATAAAATGAAAAAAAAAACAAAGTTTCATCATGGCGGCTTCAGACTAACAATATATATAAAGTGAATGAAGATCTACAACCAATACCGTTTAAATTATTCGTAAAAATATTAAAAATATTATCTACGGCCATAATACATTGAAACATCGGTTCCCATACGATCACCAATGTTAAGCAACATCGAGTCTGGTCAGTACCTAGATAGGTGACCGCTTGGTAATACCAGGTACTGTAAGCTTGGATATACTGTGCTGTTATGAATAATGGCTCGGAATCGTTAATCGGAGAGCCGAGTTCCTATTTCAGCTGGGTTTGTTGAATTCACTTGCGAAAGGTATAAATCCGCCTCTTCTCCCCAGATTATAGGTTAATTAGTAAAACTTGTATCACTAAACAATTATTATCTAAAAATAAATTCAACAATTTAAAAATATTTTATGGCTTTAAATAACACCCGGTGGGTTGAGCGATTGAAGTTTGAATGAAGATGGCCATTTGTCTATATTTCTGAGATGAGGTAGTATTTACAGTATTTACATTATTCAGACTATTGTCCACATCTTTGTTGCCATCTGTACGATGTTTCGGCCGTTGTACGCTCCGGCCTTCTTCAGATGCTAGGAATTTCGAACTGAACTATTTATTACAATCAGTGGGGTATATCATTTTCATCCCTTGCGTAGGGCCTCTTCTGGAAGCCATGAGTTATCTACCTCTAACCATGTAAGTTGTTTGTTCACCACTGCTGTAGACTGGTATTGAACTCACAACTCCCTGGGTCAAGTTACAGGAACTAACCAACGTCTGTATCCAATGAGCCATGTGTCCTTAAGTGATTGTAATAAAGGATTCTGTTCGAAATTCCTAGCAACTAAAGAAAGCAGTAGCGTACAACGGCCGAAACGTACAAATAGCAACAAAGATGAGGACAATAGTCCGAATAATGTAAATACTGTGATAGGTGGCCATCTTATTCATCTCAAAATTAAGGCTAAGCGTCCTTTTATCTTCAGTGTTATTTTCGTAATCGGTATTTGTTGAATTTCTTCCCCAATCTCAAATATAACTGACAGACTCAAGTACTTCAACGGGATGCGAATGATGAATAAACGATGACTTCTCTGTGAATATAGTGCATTAGTGCGTCGCGCCGACGTGTGTGCGTGTACGAAACACTCTTATCCAGCCGTATATATCTCTATAAACCACACCTTCTTAATCATGCCGTCGTTGTAAGCGTTACAGTCTCAGAAGTTATTGGTTTGCTATTCGAACTTTATAAGCTGTTCACCATTATGCACTAGACGAATATGGCACTCCACAACTTTCTGTCCTTTGTAACATTTGTCAGTTTCCTATCCTTAAACATATCACAACAGTCAGTTAAGTGCCATACATGATACACGCTTGGATGATCATGTCTTGAAAGAGACATGACTGACTTAGCAGAAGATTATTCCGCAGCAGGTTGACATTAATTTCTGCGGTAGACTGGTTGCCAGCCAAGGCTATTGAATCCAATCTGTTATTTAACCCATAACTGGAGAGAAGAAACGGTTTAATACCTTTTCCAAGGGTATTTGCGAGTAATTGAATGCAAGGCATTCAACTAGAATTCGAATAAGGCTCCCCGATTTCTCGTTCCAGGCCGATATCTACTGCACCACAACGCACATTCCCTTATCACAACAATCAACTGATATTCATATCAGCCAACCAAAGAACATCTGATGGTGACCAAAAGTTACTTGGTCGAAATGTTGTGTCCCTATCAATCAAAAGGAGAACAATAGTTCGAAGTAATGCAAGAATATTAACAGTTACTCATCACAGAAATGGAACACTAATTTTTTATAGATTTGAGTTATTTATTTATCTATATTTCTTAGGTAAGGTATTGCAATGATTTACCACGGCCAAAACGTCGTAAATATGACAACAAAGACGCGAACAGCAGTTTAAAATTTGTAATAGTTTAAATATAATTATTTAAAACTTTCTTAAGCCCCAACACTTGTTAAAATCGAAGTGATTCATTTTCATAATATCGATGCAGTGTAAAACCGATTGTAAGACTAATACGCAGTCCTCATCCAAGCCGACCGACCGGCTAATAATTACCCCACGTAGCATTTCGATTTTCAAACTTGTCGATGTGCACTGAAAACTTAGAAAGGGCCTGATGCATAATCACAAGGTAACAAGATGAAATACAAACGCCACGTCGAGTAATAACTATACGAACCCTGTTTTCTACATCATATGGAGATGTTTTATTCAGTACTTCGCCTGCTTGCTTTGGCGGGTGACAACTTTGGACAACTTCTTTGCCGATTTCTTAGATCAGATCACCAGCTCCTACGAACTCCTCGCCCGTCTATACATCTCGACTTGTGGTTGGAAATACGAACGGTTGGCATCGGAAGCATGTGACGAATACGTCCGTCTTCTGCCAAGGGCGGACGAGAACTAACTCTCCTATTACAAGCAAAACTGTTAATATTAACCATCAGCCGGAAGTAATCAAAGTCCGGTTTGTTGTCGCTTGGTTTCCAAAAACCCCCTCATACACTCATTTACTTTCCCGGGTCTCTTTGATCAAAGAGGATATCACACAGAAAACAATACTTTCTAAATATCCACCTGCTTGATATAAAACAGAAACACTTCAAATCGACATAAACGTACGTCTCATTTTTAGGTTTTCGACAAAATCCAAAGGAGAATCTGCAATATAATCGATCCTGACTAGGCAGATCGCCTTCAGTCACTTTCTCACCGACTTGATATGACTTCACCCCGTTTTTTAATTAGACATGTATCAGTAAACAATGGTTTCACTCAAAAATATTCTTACAATTTAAAAATATTTTCTGGCTTTAAATAACCTGCAAAGGGGTTGATAAGCCGTAGAAAACTAATCAATCAATAAAAAAATAAGCACATTTGTAAATAAAAAAATAACTAAATCAAGACAACTGTGTAAAAGTCAGAAATCAATATGAACAGAACCACACTTCAAAACAGATAAAAAAAGGAATCAATGACTTGAGAATTGTCTAAACATTGCTAATCTACAAAAAATATTCGTCGGAAAATGTTCTGTATTTTAAGCGCGGACCAGTCAATTTGACTAGCTACTGCTTACTAGACGTTGATACTACACATATACACATTTTAATTTCTAATACAAGCAAATAGGATTACTAAAAATTGAACATTTTCTAAAGCAGTCTTCAGCTTCTAAAATCACTAACGACAACAGTCAAGCCGACCATTTTCTATCCAGAATTCTTGTTTCCGCCAGCATGACGTCATTACTATCCACGGAAGTCAGTTCAGATCATGCGCATCACTGGCCAGTAATCGGGGAACGATGGCAACGCCATTTTACAATCGCTAGCCAGCAATTCTTCGCTCCTAAGAGTCGTAAATATCACAGAAGGTTTTAAACAATTGCCGTCGTCTAATATAAATGAAATGGGTGCATTGCGGTCGTTAAGCTGGTAGAACGATTTTATGCAACTGTATGATTCTAGCGACAAATGTCGAGAAGACCGTGGCCTGAGCATGTGAAAAATGGGGAAGTGCTAAAGAGAACTGGAAATGCAAAGTAACTCTTCGTAACAATGAAAAAAAGAGGCGGTTGAAATGCTTGAGACACACAAAGCGGAAAGAAGACTCGGAGAATTTAACACTCATAGGTGATATTGAAAGCAAAGAAGATAGAAAGTAACATTACGAAAAGACAACTAAAGTTCCTGGGACATGCAATCGTGAAGGAGGGCTTGGAAAATCAGATACTCACAAGTCAAATAGAAGGGAAAATAAACCCATGGAAAGCAATGCGTAACATACTTGATAGGCTTTAACAAATGGATGACACAGTGGCGTTTGGTAGGGGTAAAAAGAGAACGCGTGTTAAGAGCTACTTGAGATAGGGGGATCTGGAAGTGTGTAATCGCCTACGTCCTTAAGGAACACAACACCTAGAAGAAGAAGAAGAAATAGGGCTACGTATATGAACAATCTCCACTCTTATGATTACCTTCTTTTACTAGTAAAATAGCTGCTGTATATCTTGTTAGTCATAACATATGGTGGCTAATGTTTTTAACGGAAACAAATATTGAAAATACGGTCCTCGCATAACGACTTACTTGTTTAGTAATCCTCCAACTTACGACCAGTTATAAAAAATTCATTATAAACCTCAACAAATCGACATTGTACGTTATATGAAATCTTCTGATTGTTTTCTATTTCTTCAAAATGGATCGAACATAACAAGTTGAATTAATAGAAAGGAAATTAAAATAAAAATGCACTTATAGTGTAATTTCAATATGCAAGCTGTTATACTGTGCAGGATATAGGGCATATTTTCGATTTTTTATTATAATTACTGTCCAGTATATTACTATATTTGTGTGTTATGGTGCATTGGATACCAACTTGAACAAGAAATTGGAGAGCCAAGTTCGAATTCCAGTTGAATTCCTTGCATTCACTTTCTCGCAAATACCATTGGGAAAGGTATTAATCCGCCTCTTCCCTCTAGTTATGGGTTAAATAACAAAACAGATTGGCTTCTATACCCTTGGTCGGCAACCAGTCTACCGCAAAAAGTAATAGCAACCTACTGCGGGATAATCATCTGCCCAGTCATGTCATGTCTCTTTCAAGACATGATCGCCTAAGCGTGTATCACGTATGACACTTAACTGACTGATATCATTATACTATATAACATATTTAGGAATAAATTCTAAATATTAAAAACAGTGAAAAATGACAAAAAAATTAATTGCCTTATCCTAGTTAATAGACGAGATACAGTCATAAATGACTAATTGCTTTATCCAAGTTAATAGACGAGATACAGTCATAAAAAGCTAATTGCCTTATCCAAGTTAATAAACAAAATACAGTCATAAATAACCAAGTGTACTATCCAAACGAGATACAGTCATAAATGACTAATTGACCTATCCGACTTTATACACGAGATACAGTCATAAATTACTAATTTCACTTTTCAAGTAAAAAGACTAGATACAGTCATAAATGACTAATTGCCTTATCCAAGTTAATAGACGAGATACAGTCATAAATAACTAATTGTACTATCCAAGTTAATAAACGAAATACAGTCATAAATGACTAATTGGCCTATCGGACTTAATAGACGAGATACAGTCATAAATAGCTAATTGCCTTATCCAAGTTAATAGACGAGATACAGTCATAACTGATTTCTACAAGGATGAATGCTGCCTTACAAAGATGATAACCATCTTACAAAAGACTTAGATAAATTCTCCAAACATAAGGATCTGAAAATAAAGATTACACGAATGTGACTTATAAAACACAACCATTATTTCAATAATAATGGTTAAAAAAGCGGATATAAGTATAAATCAACGTCATTATATTGACGTACAGCATTCTTACTCGAGAATAATAATTGACCTTGTTACTAAAAGGACATTTCATGAAAGAGAATGATAGCCTATAAATAGCTGCCTAGAATAACACAGTAAGGGTAATATATAGTAAAAAATATTTTATTTTAGTTTTTGAGATACTACTACCACTAATAATAATGCCAATAATAATAGTACTAATAATAATTTGCCTGTGATGCATGTGCCTATTATACCTTTTCAGTGTGGGTGTCATGATGGACATAGTGAGCTTTGCATATTTGTCTTCCCCCGCCCAGCGTGCTGTTCTCCCATTCAATAATAATAATAGTAATAATAATGTTAAAATGTACAAGAAAAGGAACGATTTCAATAAGGCCCTTTATTGAAGTAATGAATTAAAGAAATAAGAAAAAAAGAGGGTAAAGAAAAAGAGGGTGAAAAACAAAAGAGAAAAAGTGGGTGATGAAGAAAAGAGAAAAGAAGGTTAATAAGAAAAGAGAAAAAGAAGGTTAATAAGAAAAAAGAAAAAGAAGGTTAATAAGAAAAGAGAAAAAGAAGGTAAAGAAAAAAGAGAAAAAGAGGTTGAAAAAGAAAAGCGAAAAATAATGTAAAGAAAAAAAGAAAAAGAGGGTGAATAAGAAAAGAAAAAAGAAAGTAAAGAAGAAAAAGAGAAAAAGAAGGTAAAGAAGAAAAGAGAAAAAGATTGTAAAGAAGAAAAGAGAAAAAGATTGTAAAGAAGAAAAGAGAAAAAGATTGTAAAGAAGAAAAGAGAAAAAGAGGGTGAATAAGAAAAGAGAAAAAAGGTAAAGAAGAAAAGAGAAAAGAGAGTGAATAAGAAAAGAGAAAATGAAGGTAAAGAAGAAAAGAGAAAAAGAGGGTGAAGAAGAAAAGAGAAAAAGAACGTAAAGAAGAAAAGAGAAAAAAAAGGTAAAGAAGAAAAGAGAAAAAAAGGTAAAGAAGAAAAGAGAAAAAAAGGGTGAAGATGAAAAGTGAAAAAGAGGGTGAAGAAGAAAAGAAAAAGAAGGTAAAGAAGAAAAGAGAAAAAGAAGGTAAAGAAGAAATGAGAAAAATAGCGAATAAAAACAAAGTGATGAAAACATCCAAAAATGAAAATTAATTTTAATTAATATTTTAATTATTTGAAAATAAACAGAGACAACATTTCAAAGTTTGCTATGTCAAAGCGCAATTGTTTTCTTTTCTTTCTTATTCTTTTTTCTTTGCTTTTCTTTCCTTTTCTAGATAGTTTTTCACCCTGTAATTTGTCGCCAAAACAATTCTAATCAAATTAAATGGTTTACCTTCCAATCAGCATCCACTTATTCGAACAATTCTGATTAAACAGATTATATATATATATATATATATATATATATATATTTGTGTGTAAAAATATATTTATATATACATACATATATGTGCGTACGTGCGTTTACATGTGTATGCGTATATATGACTTCGCGAACTTTTCGAGACATGCGCATAAACTAACAGACGCACGCATAAGGATTACTTATAAATTTGGTATTTTATAAACATATTTGCCGAAGTTTTCCATATCTTAGTAATCATGAATTACTTAAGTTTCTCTTTCTTTCTTTTTTTTTTTTTAAAACTCTGGGACTTAGTATGACATTTTGTCAGAAGTTAAGTTTTTCTTGGGCGTGAGGTCAGTTTCGTTTGTTTCCTATGTTTGAGTTACGGTAAAGGCCAGTATTTCGTATGCTGACTGTTCAAAAAATGGCAAACTGACTGGCTCTTCTATCAATTTGACATTTGACAAATTAAATCGGTAAATTCTTGTTTTGTTCCCCGAAGGTCTTTACCCTTTCAAATCTTTCCAAATCGGTAATTGTTTATTGAAGAAACCTACCTGTTTTTCATGTTATCGAGCAGAAAAATATAGAACTTCTTGTCGCTGCTTAACTCACCCCGTAACAACAGTTCAAAAACGTTATTCACTGTAGAATGAATTCACGCGTAGTTTTCCGATTTTTCGGTCTTTTTACTTCCTTTTTGGAATTACTACGAGGAAAATGAGTTCCGAAACCAAACAAATCGCAGAGTAATTGCTCAAAGAGAGTAAATCGGCCGAAATAAATATCCTACGCATCATGGCGTTCAGCGGTGAATCAGATATGAGAACAGTGGTAAAGGGTGAGATATAGTCCGATTTATTTATGGCCGATAACATGAAAAAAAGGTGGGTTTCTTCAATAAACAATTATCGATTTGAGTTCAGCATGTACATTTACACGAAATTAAGGATGTTTTGAAAAGATTTGAAGGGGTAAAGGTCTTCAGGGAACAAAACAAAAATTTACCATTAAATCATAGTAAATATCAACTCTTTCTTTTTTACCAAATAAAAATGCTGTCTGGAATAGTTATATCGGTGGGAATTTTCAACATTTTAATATTATTTCACCCCCAAGTAAAGTGATGCAATCACTAAAACGCAAAGGGTTACTGAGGACGGACGATGAAATTGAAAGAAATTCCTAAAACGTTACTGAGGAGAAAGGACAATAAAAAGAACAAAACAATGATATAAATTCTATACATACGAGCAGTGTGTTTCCGCACTTTCCTCGGATCAAAATGTCACTCCTTGGCGCTTTGATTTGAATCAATAAAGTGAGCGCTCTAACCCAGATAAAAATAACGCCCCTTACCGTCTACTTAGAGTCAGCGTAGCATATATAAACTTTACCTCCGATCAATATGATGCTCCCCTGATCTCTACCTAAGATCCGTCTAGTATCTGTGCTATCTGCTTAGAATAACTTATCGTTCCTTAGCCCCCTTTCTCGAATCAGTATAGCATGTATGAACATTGCCTTGAATCAAAGTGACGCTTTCCAGGCCTTTTACCTAGAAACATTTGAGCGGTGTCAAACTTTCCTCAAATCAAAATATCATTCTTTGGCCTTCCTCTTAGGATCAGTGTAGTATATGCGTGCAAACCTAGGATAAATTTCGTATATGTGCAGTCTCGTGTTGAGTTAATACGCGAGGTCTTCTAGCGTTGATTCAGAACGAGGCTGTAAATCTTGTATTTTTGCTATTACGCGAGGCCTTCTCACGTTCGTTCAGAACGAGTTTTCTATATTTATGATGTTATAGAATTTATAAAGATGTTCTTGAATTAAATTTGGATTGAATCTGCTACCTTTATACTCAAAATATTTAACCAGGCTTTTGACGGACGTTCTTTTAACCTGACGCATTTTTGACTGGTATGCACATTTCAAAGCCGGTCGAGTGTCGTATAAATATGATGAGTGCCCAATCACCAGCTGATTAATGTTGATTTCTCAAGCTTGATAAAGTTAAAAAAAAGGTTATGTGTACTGGAGACGAGACTTATGGAGGTAGCGACGAAGTAGTTACAATCACGTTTTTTCTTAAAAATCATTTCACCCCAAACAAGGCAGGACTTCCACTGGTGCTCAGGTGGTTGCAGAGAGAGTGAGAGAGAGAGAGGAAAAAAAAACAGGGTACAGGGGTTACCAGAGAAAGGATAGGATTTAGGTGGTTGGTGGAATTTAGGGAGATAAAAAAGGCATTTGACGTTACATTTAAACATTTGAAGATGGTAGCTATCAGGGAAGCAACTATACAGAAGAGAGTTCGACAGTGCGAAAAAGAAGCTGAGTGGCAGTTACATTTGACTATTTTGAAGATTAAAAGAGTGGGACCTAGATGCCAATCTAGTAGCACGAGTAAATTCATGTGGTCCGGGAACCAGGGAAAAAAGCTCGACGGAACAGAAGCAGAGAAATTACTTGAAGAAAAAACAGAGAGAAACCACATCACGTCGATGAGAAAGTGACTGAAAGCAAGCTGCTAAGTCAGGATCGATTATATTTAGATCCTCCTTTGGATTTTGTCGAGAACCTCGAGATGAATTGCAAGAGCACCCGACCAGATAGGGCAACAGTAGTCAATGCACGGACGAATGATAGATTTATAAATGTGCAAGATGGATTCTGACAAGAAAAACGTTCTGGCTTGACAGAGCGACCAATCTTCCTAGCGGTAGAAGTAGTTATAGAGTTGATGTAGCGGCGTGTTGCTTTCTAGGAGACTAGCATCATCCATTCAAATAGAAGGTAGGAAAGTTTTTCTATGATAGTTAAAGGAGAGCAATTTCGTTTTGGAAGCATTCAAATCTGCGAGCCATTTTCTACTGCATTCCATCACCATTTGGAGGTTCTTTTCAAGAGCTGCAGCGAGGTTTACTTTGTCAGCCTTGGCAGATTTCCTATTGGGACAGGAGTAAATGATGGTCTCATCTGCATAGATGCTTATTTGGGAACTGATTACATCAGGAAGATCATTGATGAAGATCAGAAAAAGCGTAGGATCTAGAATAGAGTCTTGAGGGATGTCCGCATTCGTATGAAATGATCTGGAAGTTTGTCCGTTCGAATCGACCATAATTTGATAGAAACGATCGAATTAAATCGACCATATAATGCATTGCAAGCCTGGCGCTACTCTATCGCTATTTCTATGCTAATTATTCAGATAAACGCCATTGTTTCGTTTGACTTTTTCAGATATGTAACGCTGGGATATGCTATGTTATTTCTGCGGACTAATGGCAAAGGACGCGTTCCAGAAGCTGAGTAAAGTACTAACACAGGAAAATTTCACTAGAAACAAAGAAAAGAGTGCTAGATTGCTATGTGATGTCAGTTCTTCAATACGGTAGTGAATGCTGGACAATATCATCGAAAATGAGGACAAAACTGGAAGCAGCGGAAATGTGGTTCTACAGAAGGATGCTGCGGATATCGTGGACTGAGCATGCAAGCAACGATGAGGTGTTGGAAAGAATGGCAACAAAAAGGAAATTAATACTGAGCATCAGGAAGAGACAACTGAAGTTCCTGGGACGTGCAATAAGGAAAGAGAGCTTGAAGAACCTGATACTGACTGGCCAGATAGAAGGAAAGAGAGACAGAGGAAGGCAGCGGATAACATATTTGCATGGCCTGATCAGGTGGATGGCGGACCGGGGGTTGCCAGGAGTAACAGAAGCAAACATACTAAGAGCCACAAGGGATAGGGAGACATGGAGAACCATGATTGCCTACATCCTGAAGGGACAGGGCACATAGAAGAAGAAGAATATAAGGAAAAAGTTCCACTCAGTTTGTTTTTTTTCGAACGACTACTTTTTGGTACAGACTCGTGCGGGTGTGCTATTCAGTCAGTTAAGTGTCATACGTGATACACGCTTGGGCGATCATGTCTCGAAAGAGACATGACTGACTGGGCAGAAGATTATCCCGCAGTAGGTAGCCATTGCTTTCTGCGGTAGACTGGTTGCCGACCAAGGCTATAGAACCCAATCTGTCTTGTTATTTAACCCATAACTGGAAAGAATAGACAGATTAATACCTTTCCCAGTGGTATTTGCGCGTAAGTGAATGCAATGAATTCAGCTGGAATTCGAACGCGACTCCCCGATTTCTCGTTCCGAGCCGATATCCAATGCACCACAACGCACATCCACTATTCAGTGTGCTATTCAGTCAACTTTAATCTTGATCTTTTCCGGCCAAGAATGAATGGTTATCTATCCTCATAATGTTTACTTTCTGACATCTTTTTTTTTTTTTTTTATAATTTCACTACAAGCAAAGCAGGACCGACACTTGTTCGCAGGGTGTTACAGTGAGAGAAAAACCAGTGTACAAGAGATGCCTAGGAAAGGATAAGTGGTGAATGGGATTTAGAGAGGTGAATGGGATTTAGGGAGATAAGATATGACAATTGACGTTGCATTTAAATTTCTAGCGATTGTAGCTATTAGTGAAGTAAGTATACGGGAGGGAGTTCCACAAGCGGAAAGTGCGAGAGTCACCTATCACGTGAAGACCTTAAACAGCAGTAACAACTAAAATGGATAGCACATGTTAGTCGAACGGAAAATAATTACGTAATCATGATGTTGACATTCTACAATATTTCAGACGAAAGTGTTCTGGTACGATTACCGAAGTTAAGCAACGCCGATCCTGGTCAATAACTAGATGAGTGACCGCTTGGAAAAAACCGGGTTTTGCAAGCTTAGATGTGTGGATGATGTAATAGTTAACGGCTCGGAATTGGAAATCAGAGAGCGATGTTCGAATTCCAGTCGAGTTCGTTATATTCACTTAGGCGCAAACACTATTCGGGAAAGGTATAAACCCATCTCTTCTTCCACCAGTACCACCACCAGCTATGGGTTAAATAATAGGACTTCTATTGGTGAAATCATTATTATCTCAGAAACATTCTTACAATCTAAATATATTTTCTGGCTTTAAATAACCTCCAGGAATTTAAATGCAAAGTCAATTGCCATCTTTTATCAACTTAAATCCAGCCCTTTCCACATCACCCCGTGTATCTTGTTCTTTTCCTTTCTCTCTACCTTCACAAATGTCTTCTCGCTTGCGTTCACATCCTTCTGTTGCCATTTCTCTTTCACCCCTGTAGCTGGTTCGTCTTTGTCTTCACTCTCCCCCTGTCTAAAATTTTAACTCTCTTATGTAGCCCCCTGCACATCAGTGGCGGTATTGCCTTGCTTGGGGTGAAATGATTGAAAAAAATCCGACAGCAAGGCTTCTGATCAGGTTTTGAGTATCGTGGAACCACATCTTAATTGCTGTTGTTCCTAAGTTCACCCTGACCCCGGGGGTGGGGGGGGGGCAGAACCTGTTACGGTCTCAACTCTGGGCAAATATTAATACCCCCGCAACAAGAACAATGGTATGAAAATATAAAAATACCTTTTATCTTTTGCTGAAGCAGTAAGATGGTTTTCAAAATATTTACATTTTAGTATTAAATGACTCATTATATGTGCGTAGTAGTGCAGTAGCTATCGACTCGAAATGAGAAATTAGAGAACCTAGATCGAATTCCAGTTGAATTCATTGCATTCACTTACATGCAAATACTCTTGGGAAAGATTTTAATCTATCTCTTCTCATTCCAGCTATGGGTTAAATAGCAGGACAGATTAGGTTCTATAAGCTTGGTTGGCAACCAGTTTACCTCGCCGGGAGATAAAGGGGTTTGCGTTGGGTCAGCAGCCCCATCTATAAAAAGGACAAGTTACAGATGCATCGACCTCTTCGTCGATGACTATGCTCCACTGAGTGTGATGGAGTTTAGGTTAGGATTAAATAACCCATAGAGATTGATATGACGCTAAACAAAATGAGCCAATCAACCAAAATAGTTGCTCTGTCAATAAATGCCGAATGTTTCTTTATTAGGAAACAGCTAATATTACTATTACTATTATCATTCAGGGTTAACATTTCGTCTGTATCTCTCTACACTAAGTGGCTCTCGAACCTTATATTGTGTTTACTTTAGACCAAATGTCGGAAAATATGAATGACACCCAATTCATAGTTAGTTTAGAACGAAAGTTCTGGTGATTTCTAAATAAATTTGATTATTTAGACACAGCAATTAGTTTCCTTTGAACTAGATATTAATTTGAATGATACGGTCTTTTTTTTTTCGGATGCTACCTCGTACAAAAATCAAAATACCGTATTGATACATAAGTGTACTCGTCTTTTGTTGTAGACAAAAGCTACACTTCTATAAAAAAAAATCCATAAAATGGTTTATAAATCTGTAAAATATGATTAAGGAATCCTTTAAACACTGAGCAATTATTTCCTATGAAAGCCTTAACGTAAAAAAAAATGGTTAATGAGTTTAGAATTGCAAAAATCTAGACTTAATTTGATATTCAACAAACCACGAGGAGAAAAAGAACTTGACTAAAGAAAAGACAAAGAAATGCTAATGGGGCGTCCTCCTTAAAAAAAAAAAAAAAAAAAAAAAAAAAACCGGCAAAAGGATTGGCTGCACAAACTTAACATTAAACATTGGATTTGATCTCGTCTCGTTTCGTCGAAAAAATCTAAATTACGAAGAAATTGAATCTAACTCGCTTGGCAATATCTCGTTTTATCAAAATAATTATTGAATTTGTTTCTGGCAAATAACACTGACACCTCTCACCCACCATTTCTCCCCCATATCTACCTGCATATATATATATATATATATATATATATATATATATATATATATATATATATATATATATATATATATATGATCTCGGCAGGTTTCCCAATAGCCACCAATGGTAGTAAGTTGACAGTGTGAATAAGATTTCGAGAATTGAACAGAGAAACGAGATTATGATAATTAGATAGAGGAAAAATGACATGCAATCTATCTATCTATCTATCTATCTATCTATCTATCTATCTATCTATCTATCTATCTATCTATCTATCTATCTATCTATCTATCTAAGGCTGTTTACATCTATCTATCTATCTATCTATCTATTCATGTTTATGTCACTCTCGAAACGTTTTCTTTTTCTCTTTGTCTCATATCTGTTCATTTCTCTGCCTCTTTGTGTACTTTGGTTGGTCTCACTGTCTGATTTCTGCACATCCTCTCTGTTTCTTTGTCCTCCGTCTGTCTGTCTGTCTCTCTCTCTCTCTCTCTCTCTGTTTGTCACACTCTTTCTCTCTGTCTTTCTCTCCTTTTTTTTTACTCTCGTTTGAGTATATATATAGTATCACTCATAAATAAGTACTCACATACCATTTTTATAAAATGTTCATTTGCGGAGCATTATCTGTCAAAACAAATATTATTACGCATTATTTATTAGCAAACTATCTACCTTTCTTTTCAGTCACTCTTTTTTTCTCCATCTATCTTTTTTAGATATTTCAATCTGCATATTTCTTCCTCTCTCTAATGTATTTGCTTTATTTTCACAGTCTCTCTCTCTCCCTCTCTTTCGCAGTCTCTCTTTACCTCTCCCTCTACTCTTCTCTCACTCTTTAATTATGTTCCCCTCTCTCTCTCTCTCTCTCCCTCTCTTTCGCAGTCTCTCTTTACCTCTCCCTCTACTCTTCTCTCACTCTTTAATTATGTTCCCCTCTCTGTCTGTCTCTCTCTCTCTCTCTTTCATTTTCTTCTAATCTATCTCGCTTTGTTCATATCCTGAAGAGGAATGCACGTAAAAATGTTTACTCGCCGCTTCCACTTTATATACGTTTTTATATTCCCCTGTTAAATGCATATTTCATAAAGACTACATCAATTGTGGATTTACACCGGGAGGGTCTACTTTCCCTGCCTTTTTTCGATATACCGAAAACTTTCAATTAATTTCTTTCAATCGATACTTATTTACAGAATAGATCATCTCACATAAGACATAAATCCAAATTATACCTTTCATATAATTATATTTTATCTCGCAATATAAAAAATGGATGCCTAAACCATGAAACCGACGGAAGTATTTTATACGCATGCGCCCTGTTCATTTGTTTTTCTTTTGTGTTTATCAACGCGTATTAATGTCTCTATCTTCGATGCCTGCTTAGTGGTTGAAACATTAAACGGGAAACAAAAAGATACACAAGTCTGTTAGGTTCAATGTACCATACTTTTTTTGCAAAATGTTATTGTAGTAGTTAGAATACAGTCAAGGAGTTTTGGGCGTGCGTCATATTTAAACAATTTAAATATCTGTTTTTGTGTGGATTGAGTGGTCGCAACAACTATAGTCTACAGCTAAGTCATGAGGTTTGCCACTTACAGATTTTAACTGTTAAGACTAATTAAAAGATATAAGAATGATTTATCGGTAAGAAAAGTTTACTTAGAGACAAAAATTAAAATGTTCTTATTATTTAAAAAAGATATTTTAAAAATTTAATTATTTATGAATGAGAATTTTTTAGCATTTCAGCCCTAGGTAATAAAGCCCCTAGGACCAAGTGATAGAGAGTATGAGAAAAACTAATATTAAGGAGAATGGACAATAAAAAGAACAAGAATTAAGAAAACAGAAAATAACGATTAACATTGCATTTAAATTTTTGGCGATCAGAAATGACTGGAAAGCATGAAACCGGAAGAGAGTTCCACAAGTGAGAGAAGAAACTCTTAGCATAGGAATTAAATTAATATGAGAAGAAGAAAACCATAATTTAGTAGAAATAACAATAAAAGAACAGGAAATAAGAAGACAGAAAATAGCGATTAACATTGCGTTTAAATTTTTGACGATCAAAATTGGCTGGAAAGAAACCGGAAGATAGTCATGTAAGCGAGATCTGCGATACAAAAAAGATTTAGCTTAGAACAGACGCACACATCTAACCATTAACAACTTTCTTTTCAACCTAGGTCTGTAGCACGACTCGTTTAATGTACTATGAAGTCATCATGTTTTTATTTCATTTATTTTTTAAACAGTAGATACTCGAATTTGAGTAGAAGCTCTGTTTTTTTTTTTGTTTTTTTAATTAAACAGTATATTTATTTACATCTACTGGCTTGAGTAATCGAGAAATCTTGGCATGATTCGAACCTGTGTCTTCTAGAAAAAAACGTCATTAGAAACCGTCATTTTTCTTTTGTGTTTATCAACGCGTATTACTGTCTCTATCCTAGATGCCTGCTTAGTGGTTTAAACATTAAACTGGAGACGAAAAGGTACTTTTTTTTTTAGTGAAATGCTATTGTAGTAGTTAGAATGCTGTCCTGGAGGTTTATGCGTGCGTCATATTTAAACAATTAAAATAACTGCTTTTTAGTGGATTGAGTAGTCGACCTCGTAGGACTAACGATCAAACAAATCCCGAATAATGTTTAATAATAAAAATAAGAATATTCATTAAAAAAATAATGTTTAAACAAACAAATTAAGAATATGTCGGATTTAATCCATTTCGTAAAATTTCACAAACACACACACACACATATATATATATATATATATATATATATATATATATATATATATATATATATATATATATATGTGGGGTAGGGTGAAGTATCAAATTTTCATTTATACAATTTCGGGTAAAAACTCGTGAAAGATAATTGTTAAAGATATATATATGTATATATATATATATATATATATATATTTAAGCCAAGTACTTTAGTACTTTATACTTACGAAAGCCACTATCGAAGTGTTTTACCTTTCGCGATATGCTGGTTTCTTCCTTTTCAAATAACAAATTTTTGCAGCTTCGCATGAAGGTGCCAAGCCAGTGGTCTCAGCAATGGACCCCTTAGCATAAGGTTCATTGAAATTAAGATCGTGTCTAAATCTCTAGCTTCTTGTTGGTCAATTTAACAGAATATCAGCGCTTCTTGATAATTATAAGTCTAATAGGCGAGAATACGGCAATGAATAAATAGATCAGTAGGCAAAAGTACAGTTTACACTAGAGTAAAAATGTGGGCGTCAGCTTTGTTTACAACCGAGTCAAAAAGGTAGACATAAATAGGCTTTACACTAAAATAAAAAAGGTAAACATAGATTCATTGATTGATTTTGTTCTTTTACGGCTTGACCACCTTTTTTAGGTTTTTTTGAAACCAGAAAATACTGTTAGAGTGTCAGACTTTTTAGAGATACTAATGATTTCACTGATACATGTTCTACTAATTAACCCATAGCTGGGAGAGAATAAATGAATTCCTATAGTTCCCAAGAGTATTTGCTTGGGAAATGTGATATCTCTAGCTAATAGCAAATAAGATTAATAATCCAAAATTCAATTAAACATAAAGAATAAATTTCATTATTAAATTCAACTAGCGTATTGTCTGTAATTACAAAGCAATTCTAACACTAAATGAAATAACCGATCAAGGTAAACAGATATATTGTATATACTTTTGGGATATACATGAAAGAGAGAAGTAAAATCTTCAGAAAAGGAGAGAGGGAAACAGAAGAAAGAAAGAAAAATAAATTAAAAGAGGAACGAAAGGAACAGTGGAGAATAAAAAGAAAGAAGGAAGAAGTGGATTAAGCAAAGAAAGCAAACAAGAAAGAAAGACTAAATTAAAAAAACGATCGAGAGAAAGAAAGAAAAAATGATAAAGGAACGAAAGGAAAGACGAAAAGAAGAAAAAAGAAATAAAGAATCGGAGAAGAAAAGAAAGAAAGACTAAACAAACAAAGGATAGAAAGAAAGAACGAACGAAAGAAAGAAAGCAGAAAAAGTAATACATAGAAAAAGGAAAAAATAAAAGTAAAAAAGTCATTTAATTCTATTGGTTTTGTCTGATGGCTGAAACAGTTCTAACCCGTGTTAGAAGTTAGATTTCAAATCCAGGCAAAACTAGGATTTCGAATGCTGGTTTTCAGGGCAAACAAACAGAGCTTGTCTATTTGAAAGTTTGACCCAACACAATCTTCTTGTTTGATTAAGCCTCTATCGGCTAATCTTCCTTTCTTAAGTGCTATACTTGATTCAGATTTGGTAATCGTGTCTCTTTTCCGTTCATGACTGACGTGACAGAAGAATTACTTAGTAGGCTGCCGTTACTTTTTACGATAGACTGATTGCTAACCGAGGCTTTTATTTAACCCATAAGATAAGAGTTGGATTCACACCTTTCTCTGGAGTATTTGCAATTTTTTTTTTAATCGTATCACCCCGAGCAAGGCGGTAATGCCACTGATGTGCAGGGGGCCACGTAATAGTGAAAAGATTGGAAAAGAGAAAGCCAGAAACCACATCCTAAACAGAGAACAAGGGATGCGCCTCTTAACCTGTTCAACAGACGTAGGTGGAGTGTGAACCGGGCGATAGATAGATCTATCTACTCCCATTGAAAAAAAAGAAACCAAAGTGAGAAGATTGGAAAAGAGAAAGCGGAAACCACATCCTAAACAGGGAACAAGGGATGAGCCTCTTAACCTGTTCAATAGACGTGGGTGGAGTGTGAACCGGGCGATAGATAGATCTATCTACTCCAATCGATAGATCTATCTACTCCAATCAAATAGATCTATCTACTCCAATCAATATATATGAATGTAACGAACTCGACTGGAATTCGAACTCTGCTACCCCATTTCTCAGCCAGAGTCGTTAATCATTACACCCCCAGCTTAATCGTAGAAAATGTCAAATGCTGATGAAGAAGGAGAGAGACAGAAGAATGAGAATATGTTAATAGAAAAAAAAAAGAAAAAAGAAATAGAGAAATGAAAAGGAAAAAGGAGGAAGAAAGCAAAGAAGAAAATAAAGAAAAGAAGGATAGAACAGGAGGAAGAGCAGGGAACAGCAGAACTGATTCAAGTCGAAAGTGAAAGGAAGCAACGGAGAGAAGTAGGCAGAGGAAGAGGAGAGCCGATTGTTAACCTCTCAGTCTCGCTATCAATTCGTTTCCGAAGTCATTTAAAACAAAAGAACCGTGAGGAACCCGAGCTTCAAACTGAACCGGAAAAAAACTAACTAAATAAATACATAAATAAAAATTACAAAGAACATCTAAAATGCTTGTAAAAGCCTGGCAAAGCGTAAAACTGAGCAAACCTTCCCCTCTTCCTCTACCCCTCTTCCTCTACCCCTCTTCCCAAACAAGAGACAATAATAATAATAATGATAATAAACGAAAGGAAAAATGAAAAATAGTTTTAAAAACTAACAAGATAACAATAAATGAAAAGTAAAGATAACGTTTTAAAAATATAAAACCTGGCAAAATCTGAAGAAAAATAAAATTGAAAACATTAACAAAGTGATAATAATAATAATAATAATAATAATAATAATAATAATAATAATAATAATAATAATAAAAAGCGATCTTGTATCGATTTGATATATTGTCCTGCTTTTAAAATAAATTGCTGTTAAGAAAGAAAGGCAATATTTCGAGTTCACGGTATTTCATCAGCTCTCGTCTAATTCTCTCGTTCTCTCTCGTGGTTTTTCGTCTTCTCTTTCTCCTCTGCGGGGTTCGGCTTTTTCGTTGTGAACGCACGCACTAGCACGAGCCGCCGTTACCGACCGTACATTCGTGTGTAAATATATGTAGAAGAGAATATATTAGTGTGTTTGTGGTTGAGGGGCCAAGACATGAGTTAGCGTATAGATGCGTGAGAAAGCGAGAGCTATATGGTCACGGAGAATTAAGATTATTATTTCCGATATTAAAGACGTAGAATCTGCAAAGGTTTCTACGTGCCAAGTCCAAATATTTTATATACATATTCGTATATAGGTGAATAGGTATGTGCTATGTGCTTGTGTATTTATTATCAGACATTAAATAGATAGATAGATAGATAGATAGATAGATAGATAGATAGATAGATAGATAGATAGATAATGAACAGACTGCCATAGATAGATAGATAGGATAAGTTTATCACAATATGTTGATATCTATCTATATCAGTTTGTTCATATCCATGTATTTATCTATATATGTATCTAGGTTTCTATCTATCTGCCTCTGTTCATACTTATATTTATCTATCTATTTCAATCTATACATATCTCCCTGTTTGTTAATATGTGTGTATGAGTATTTTCTAACTGTAGTTTAGATGTGACACATGACCAAAAGTGAGAAGCACCTGGTGAGGATCGAACTCACTACTCAATTGTAATTCATCTAGCATGAAAAGCTTGCTAACCATTACACCACGCCAGAGTGGTTGAAAATGATTTTCTAAGCGCAGCGTAGATGTTGCACAAGGTCCAAAGTGCGGACCACCCAGTGTGCATCTAATTCACTATTCAGTTGTAATTAGTCTAGGGAATCAAGCTCGGTACCCATTACACCTCCTCGAAGTGCTCAGTATGTATGTATGTATGTATGTATGTATGTATGTCTATCTATCTATCTATCTATCTATCTATCTATCTATCTATCTATCTTTATATACATATAGCATAGTGATGATCCATGTATACTGTCTTAATATGTCTATGAAAGAATATTAAAACGTTTTGAATTTAAAAATGTCTTTTTTACAGTATTTGTTTATTTCACACACACACACACACACACACATATATATATATATATATATATACAAATGAATAAGGAACAAAGAAGATAATTGCAATGTTCAAAACAGTAATTCAAAACAATGCTCAATACAAAAATAGAGCAATGAATATTTATTATTACTTTAGAACATGTACAAACTACTACAAAATTGTACATGTACAATTTTGTAGTAGTTTGTAGTTTGTACATATTCTAAAGTAATAATTAATAATTAATAATAAATATCTATATATATAAGTGACCGGAGTCTAAGTCGTACTGATGAGCTGTGATACAGCGAAACAGATCTGTCTGCGGATGACTATAGTATATATATATATATATATATATATATATATATATATATATATATGTCTGTCCTTTATCTATTTCAGTCTGTTCATATCTATCTATCTATCTATCTATCTATCTATCTATCTATCTATCTATCTATCTATTTCCCAGTTTGTTAAGAGGCATATACTTATCGATCGATAGATACATATTAACAATAAGCATAGCAAACGCATAATTTATGAATCAATATATTCGCTTATTTTCATTATTTTGTCTATTTCCTTCAAGTCCCCTACATATATTCAAATATCTGTTTTCAATCAAATTTCCAACACAGTTTTCGTACCCCAAACACAATACATATTAATCTATATTCACTGATATTCTCTTTTCACCCAACACACTTCAGCACACATCCCACCACACGTACTTATACATTTCCATCAGCTTTCATCTTGTTCTAAATCCAACATGAAAAACAAACATCTTTCATTAATTTCGATTCAAAATTAATCAAAATGCACAATTTTCTTTTTAATTTTAAAACATTCCGTCCCGCAAAAAGTTCCACCTTTTTAAAACGGTTGCTTGCATTTTTGTTTTTGTTATTCCTTATTCATTCCATTTTTTCTCATATTTTCTGCCCCCCCCCCAAAAAAAAAAATATGTCACGATTTTTGGTGACTGGTTTTTATGCTCTGTAATTTCAATTTAATTCATTAATATTACTTTTTATTGATTACAAAATTATGAATGTATTAACCATTTTAAGCGAAATATTTCCCCACCCAAAATAATTTTCTGCTTCTTGTTTTCTCTTTTCGTACAAATATTTACACCTATTTCAAATTTTCTAAAAGTGTACAACAAATTTTTTTCTTTTTTCTTTTTTTTTTTTCCAAGCTGATTTCCTATTCATTTTAATAATTATTTCGTCGTTTTAAATTGTATGAAGAATAGAAATAAAAACAACTTATCTGTGATTGAATCAGTAGCAGACGATTAATGTGTATTAAAATATTATTACAAATAAGCAGACGACCAGCCCGCAGTGGGCGCCAAATTTAATTCCCTTCGTTCTTTAGCAGAAAGAAATTCATGGTTTCATTTCTATGAGAGAACATGCCCCATGGGAGTTTATCGTGATAAACAAAAATCGTCTTGTTATGGTTCGCAAAATAGGCTTTACAATAATTACTGTTTTGGGAGAATTACGTTTATATATTCTTCTTTGATAAGTGTAAAAACCTACAAGAATAAAGAGAACATAGTTTTATATATGAAGCGTTGCATACGTCGAATAAGCACTAAATAGGGATAATATATATATATATATTCATCCGCACAAATATACAATTGTATTCAACACCTCGATTAGTTTGCGTATTCAATCATTCCCAATTTGGTTTGGCAAAATCCATCTACTCAATTAGCGTTAGTAAAGTTATTTCTAATACATAAAAAATAATTAATGTTAGCAATTATTTTATAATGATTTTTGTGCAAGCATTCGACCCTCTCAACTCATACTTAGATTTCCCCTATTTGATGTCAATCCTTATTAATGTCTCAGTTGGTATTTTCAGCCATTCTTCTGTGCAGAAAGGCTCTAAATTGTTCAGTCTTCCGTTTACGAACAGCACTTTTTTAAATTTATGTCTGAAATGTTCAATAGGATTGAGGTCAAGCGATAGAGAAACCGATTCCATTATTCTAAGCTAATTATTCTTAAACCGTTTTTCAGATCTCCGTCTTGTTCAGTTTCCGGCCGCATCACATTAAAACGTCGGCTCTCGTTCGTGCGCCGAAGTTAAACAAGATCGAGCCGGGTCAGTACCTAGATGGGTGACCACTTGCAAATACCAGGTGCTGTAGGCTTAGATGTGCGGGTGATGTAATGTATAATGGATCGGAATTATTATTCGGGAAGCAGTATTACAATTTCCGTTAGTTCATGATATTCACTTGCGCGAAAATATAATTGGGAAAAGTATGAATTCACCTCTTCTCACCGCGCTATAAGCTAATTAACCCTCTAGGGCCATTCGTATCATATTTGATACAGTATTTCCCTATAAGGAAACATTTGGTATTTCCCTATAAGGAAACATTTGGTATTTCCCTATAAGGAAACATTTGGTATTTCCCTATAAGGAAACATTTGGTATTCATTGACTGAGCAGTCAGTACTGCTTTCATTTGAAATTTATAAAATATTTCTCTTAAAAATTTTTCAGGAAAATATTTCTTTCAAGGCTTGTTTTCATACTGTATCAAATATGATACGAATGGCCCTAGAGGGTTAAGGCTTCTACTTGTCATAAAGTGGGGGATCAGTTCTATATTGTTATGAAGTAATAAACAGATCCCCCACTAATATGATACGAATGGCTCTAGAGGGTTAATAAGAATTGTATCACTAAACAGTTATTATCACCAAATACAAATTTTTACAATCAAAAGTATTTTTAGGTTTTAAATAACCTGCAAAGGGTTGATAAGCAGTATAAAACGAATCAAAGAATACAAAGCTGTTCTGTTCGAAGATGTATCAACGTCTAAACTGAATATCTCAACTTATTTATAAATGGAACTCTGTGTGTGTGTGTGTGTGTGTGTGTGTGTGTGTGTGTGTGTGTGTGTGTCCGTTACCTATAGACTCCAAAACGGCTGAACCGATTTTCTTGAAAATTTGCACAGTTGTACTATAAGCATCTGCGAGTGTTCTTAGCTAGGTTTTGTGTCGAAGTACCCCCAATGAATATCGAAAATCGATAATCGAAAAAATTCGTTTATAGAAGGAGTGGTCCGATTTTAATCAAATTTGATACACTCATAGACAAAGATATAAGAAACGATATTCAGAAGTTTCAAGGTTGCAGTTCTTACAATAGTGCAGAAAATTTGATATTGATACCAGAAAATCAAAATTTGACTTACATCCATTCATTTTTTTTTTTTTTTCAGTTTACGGTTTCGCTTTAACTGGAAAAAATTATTGCTTTTTAGTCTTTCGTGCCAACATCCAAAGAGTCTGAGCTCCAGGAATATGGATTAGTTTTAAAGCTTTCATTACACCCGAGCAACGCCGGTCTATACTGCTAGTTAGGACATAAAATGGTCTCTAGAAATAATGAAAAATGGCCTATAGATGAAAGGGAAAATGACCTATTAATAAAAGCGTGGTTGAAGTAATCTAGTGACTTGATCCAAAATATTGTGAGTTCAATAGCCACAGCAGAGTTGAGCAAAAACTTGGAGAGTTGAGTTACTAAAAGGAAATAGCCGAAACTGTGATACCCGGAAGAGGTATGGCACGTGGGACTGGAGCAATTTACCTCGGTCGACGAAATAAATGGTTCTGTTCGAAATTCTAATCACTTGAAGAAGGCCGGGACGTACAACAACCGAAACGTCGGGAATATAACAACTATGATTAGGACAAAAGTTCGAAAATTGTAAATAGTGTAAACAGAACGTAAGTGGTTTTTTGCAGAGAATGAACTGATATTTTAACGAATCTATTTCCTCCCTCAGTCCTCGTACCTACCGTATTATCAATTACTATTTCATGTTTTGTCTTTTTTTCCCTTTTGTTCGTGAATCCTATCCGTGAAATCTATTTTGGCTCAATGTTCTACAAAGAGTTCGAATTCCAGTTTAATTCGTTGGATTCGCTTACGCACAAATACTCTTCGGAAAGGTAGCAATCTATCGCTCCTCCCTCCAGCTATGGATAGAATAGCAGGACAAACTGGGTACTGTAGCCTGAGCTGGTTAACCAGTCTTTCGCAAAAAGAAATGGCAACCTACTGCCGGATTATCTCCTATTTAGTCAGTCATAAATCGAGAGAGACATGATCGCCCAAATGTGATCATGTATGGCATTTAACTGACTGACTGTATTACGTTTATCGAACTGTGAACTTGGGAAAACTTAATGAGAAAATATACCCTGTCAGAGACAGAGAGATTGTTTCATTGTTCAGTTTTTTCGAATGCGCCGAAATACACACGAGCAATAAATTAAATTAGTTTATCAAATCCAATGTATATATATATATACATATATATAGGTACTTACGGGTTATCTACCGCCAATTTTGTACAAAAAATTTGAAGTGTCCAAAACTTAAATCATTTTGTGGAGTTTAATTATACAACAATAAAACCTGAACACCACACAATTTGGGTATTTGGTGGAATGCGTCGTGAGACTAAAGAAGATTTCTTGTACGCAATACCAGACTGGAGTGCAGCAACACTGACGCCTATAATCAA
>JBBBDQ010000548.1:6737500-6770000 GCA_037127315.1 Ascarosepion bandense | reverse complement strand
AGCAAAGCATTCAATAGTAACAATAGTTGTCGAGTTTGGAGAGGACTGAAGTCAGCTCAGGGGCACATTTCTTTAAGACAACGGCTGGAATTCCAGCACCTCCGCTTGTCTAATTTAAAACTGATGTCCCAGACCAGAGACTGGTTTGTGCACATATCAATATCAGTCAGTAGAGCCTCTGGTCTAGGTAGCAATCGGGTGTTGGTACTCCAGTACATGTCATTTGATCTGTGTGTGAGCTGTCTGAACTGGAGTCTGTATTCTTTTACTTCTTCAACAATAGTACAAAGAAGTTTTTGTCCAGTTAATTCAATAAATTCCTTATAGATATCTTCAGATAATTATGACGGATACTCTTTTCCAGGATTTCCATACATTTCGAAATTTTCTTCCTAGAAAGGGTCAAATTCACTCAGCAGCTCTCGTATACCTCAATAGATACCATTTGACCAAATAATCTGATTTTCACCATGAAATGTCAAACTTCTGGGGGCAAGAAAGCGAATTACAGTATCCACATGTGTCAGCACTATGCCAATATTCCTGCTCTGAGCGATGTTACTCAAGTATTAAAGAATCTTACAGTTTCTTTGTGCCTTATTAATACGGTTTCAATATCCTTCTCCATTTTCATGCCTTGTAATAACATTTCCGTGCTTCTAGTCATTGGGTGAGTGCGTTGTGGTACAGTGGATATCGGCTCGGAACGAGAAACCGGGGAGCCGAGTTCAAATTCCAGCTGAATCCATTGTATTCACTTACGCGCAAATACCCTTAGGAAAGGTATTAATCCGTCTCTTCCTTCCAGTTATGGGTTAAATAACAGGACAGATTGGGTTCTATAGCCTTGGTCGGCAACCAGTCTACCGCAGAAAGCAATGGCAACCTACTGCGGGATAATGTTCTGCCCAGTCAGTCATGTCTCTTTCGAGACATGATCGCCCAAGCGTGTATCACGTATGGCACCTAAACTGACTGACTAGTCATTGACGTTTTACACATTCACCATTCCATAGTTCACGTTTGAACATATGATTGATAAATACATTGTCTTCATATTCACTATTCCAGCTGTTTTATACACTCTGCGTGAGTTTGAAAGATTGCTATCATAATACTGACATGATGAGGGTCCACTACTAATCCAGTAATCTATTGTCTTAGCATCATTAATGTTCCATAACCCCGGATCTGTCTCTTAGGTTGTAAACTCCTTTACCGTTACAGGTTTGGCTATTTCTTTTGTAAAATATTAGCAGCAGCAACAGGCAATGATGGCATGTAACCACCATAGACAACCACTTCTACCCATCATCAGAATAGATTAGGCTAGTCACCCTGAAATGAAAACACTTCGCCTCCTAGGCGACCTCAAGTGAAATGACTACATTGAATCCATAGCTAACTCTGCTGCTCAGAAGGTTGGTTCCCTTTGTAGGGCTTCGAAGTTTTTCTCGCCTAAGTCCATCTTGCACAGATATAAATCTACCATCCGCCCGTGCATTGAATACGGCTGTCACATCTGGTCGGGTGCCCCTGCTATTCATCTCGGGCTTTTGGACAAAATCCAACGAAGAATCTGGAATGTAATTGATTCCGGCTTGGTAGCTCAACTCCAGTCACTTTCTCACCGACGTAATGTGGCTTCCCTCTGTCTCTTCTACAAATATTTTCATGGCTTCTGCTCTGATGAGCTTAGCTCCCTGGTGCCCTTACTGCATGAATTTACTTGAGCTACTAGACTAGCGACTAGGTCCCACAATGAAAACCAATCAAGTGTAACCGCAATTTCTTATCTATCAGCTTCTTTGCTCACACTTCCCGCCTGTGGAATTCCCTTCCGTATACTTGCTTCCCTAAAAGCTACAATCACCAGAATTTAAATTCAAAGTCAATTGCCATCTCTTATCTTCTTGGCTCACGTCCTTTCTATGACAACCTTTGTATCATGTTCTTTTTCCTTTCCACTCCACTCTCATGCAGCCCTCTTCACACCTGTATTCTCATCCTTTTCTTACTCATTCTCTGACTCCCCTGTAACTTGTTGCACTTTCTCGTGGCCCACCTCTTCTGTAAACCCCTGCGCACCAGTGGCAGTTCTGCTTTGTTTGGGGTGAAATGATTAAAGCAAAATGCCTGCTAAAACTAGATGAAAATAGTAGAAATGGATGTAGATTTGGGTGCTATAACTTAAGGAACAGTACTGGTGGCTGACATTGCAGGAGTGAATAATGATGTAGATACTATATCTGAAAGATTGGTATGAGTAGCTATCATTGCGACTGTGTTGGGCCACATTGTTAATTTTGGAAGTTTTTCTTATTTCTCTTCTCCTTCTGTGCTCCACTCAAAACATTACAATTCATTTCCAGAGTTATTCCCCTGGAAATATATATCTTAAATATTTAGTATTTAGTCCCACATCGGGATATAGAGTTATATTATATAAGTGTGTTTTCAACAAAATCTGAATATTTAAACATTCTGCTTTCATAATTAACATGTCCTTCTTTTAATTGTACGAATAATATTTATTCTTAATACAAAGTCTACTGATTCACAAAACTGCGGAACAAGGCCTAGATCTAGCTTAGAAGCATAGGGTGCCTGTCACTGATCTGGCTTCATCTATGAATAGGTCTACAAGACTATACTCAATTAAAAAGCTTATCCATTCATATATTCATAAACTATCAATACTTAGCAATTGCTACTGCATCATAATTTTCATCAAGAGCCATGTAGTACTTAAGATGATCACATTCATTTAAAAGGTCATCATAATTTAGATCTTTGTGAAACATATTAGACAAATGTTCACACTTTTTCTTTAATGATTCAGAAGCCATGTAAATAAGCCTCTGTACGTTTTTCCAGTCCAAAGATTAGAGTGTCCAGTATAGGAAGAAACGTTTCCACCTTGAACTTTTCGGGTTTACTGAGAAGTACCTTTCTTGTTAATCCATCATATCTATTAAGACGCGCACATTTTTTGCTGAAAGGGTTATTCATTTGGAGATATATATCTTAAATATGTAGTATTTCGTCCCACGCCAGGATGTAGGGTTATATTATATAGGAGTGCTCAAAACAAGACCGAAATATTTAAGCATTCTACTTTCATAATGAACATGCCCTTCCTTTAATTGTATGAACATTATTTATTCTTAATACAAACTCTCTAATGTGTGCTGAGTCACAAAACTGCCAGACAAGATCAAGATCTAGCTTAGTGACATAGTTATGGTGTCTAGCCTCATTTATTTATAGGTCTGCAATACTAGATTCAACAGTTTTCTCAACTTCCACAATTAAAATGCTTATCCATTCATATATTCACAAACTATCGTTACCTAGTAATTCGTACTGCATCATGAATTCATAATCTTAAATAGCCACTATATGCTTACCGTAGAAGTGTTCAACGTTGTGATTGAATCTCAGGTTCAATCACTAATTATCTATACCTGGTTTCATATACAATGTATAAATATATCCAATAATCATGTCATTACTATTAATAGTACTACAGTACGCCTAATGTTACGTCTGCTTCTTTTTTTTTCTTATTTGCATTAATATTTCAATCAAAATAAGTATTTAGCTGCTATACCTCAGACTTTTTTAATAAGTAGAATTCTTCATCTAAATTGAATGAAGAAAGAAATTCTTCATCGGAAAACGAGATTTTTAAACAAGCACAAATTCAAAATCAGTTTTATCAAAAAAGATATCTGAAGAGAAATATCAACTACTTTCTTTGTTGTTGTTGTTGTTATTGCGAAATGAATATTGAATGAAAAAATTATTTGTTTTATGTAAAGACATCTGACATCAAAGCGTAGGACGAGCCCCCATTTTGCTACGGTTGAGAGAATAAAGAAAAAGAGAGTAGATAAAATAAAAGTAAAATAAAGAAATTCTGTCATTGGTAATGTTATATCAGAAGAAAAATAATTTATCAGAAGAAAAATAATTTATTTAAAAAGTAAGAATATAAATACATTACAACTGAAAATTCAAAAAATATTCATTCAGTCTAAAAGAAATTTAAGAATTAATTCAAACCAGGAAAGAAACAGAAAAAATAATATTGTCTCCAACAGAATGTTGTCAGTAGTCTTGGTCTCGAGTATTAAAAGATAGAAATGAGAGTTTTACCGGCGAGTCTGTGCTAAAACTGTGTGAAGTCTGATCGTCGAGAGTCAGGGTCAGTTCTTTGATCTATCCTATGGTAGCGAAATTGTCTGCAGGTGAACTGAACTGGCGAGACAAACCAGTTCTTCCTTTTTTATTGGCAAAAGTCAAACTACCGGTCAGGTAAACGCATACTTAGATAAACCACAAATTAAAGCAGACTGATATCATCAGACAGTAAAACGGCGCCAACTATCAATCATACAGATATATATCATAAACACACATAAACACACATAAATAAAAAATAATATATATATATATAAAATAATAAAAATAATGTTCAAACAATTCATAAATATATATATATATATATATATATATATATATATGAATTGTTTGAACATTATTTTTTATCGATACTCGTATTTAAGTAGATATTCTGTTTTTAATGAAATAGTATTATATATTTATTTCTACCGGCCTGATTATTTACGATAAATTTTTATTACGAAAATGTGTGCCATTCGGCAGGATTCGAACCTACGACACCTATTTATATGGCACTCATTTTCATAATAAAAATTTATCGTATATATATATATATATATATATATATATATATATATATACATTCTTATGTCTTAATATAAGATACTCAATGAACTCACTGGTGTCCGCACCACAAGAATTTACTCGTGCAACCAGGCTGGTAACAAGGTCCCACCCATTTACAGTTAGATCAATCAAATGCAGCCGACAATTCTACTCCAACAGCTTCTTTTCTCGCACTTCCCGCCTCTGGAACTCCTTTCCATACACTTACTTTCCTGACGGCTACAACTTCCAGGAATTTAAATGCAATGTCAATACCCATCACTTATCCACTTGACTCTAGTTCTTTATACATCACCCTGTAAATCTTTTCCTTTCTCTCTACCTTCGCAACTGTTTTCACACTTGTGTTCCCATCCTTCTCTTGCCCTTTCTCTGACACCCCTGTAACTGGTCCGTCTTTCTCTTCACTCTCCTCCTGTCTAAATTTTTACTCCTATGTAGCCCCCTGCGCATTAGTGATAGTACCGCCTTGTTTGGGGTGAAACGATTAAAAAATAAAATCAATATATATGTTGCCGTCATTTTAGACAGCGTTATTTTTGACGGCATGGGCTCACTCGTATAATATAATAATAATATTATGTTCCGAGGCTATATATTTTTTATAGTTGTGGCAGTAGAGAATAGGAGTAAGGTCTGCAACATGTTTAATACATGTACAATGGGTTTTTAATTTGATAATTCCTGGAAACTATGAAAAAAGGACTTCAGCCTAGTGTTTTTGGAAGCAGTTTCATGTCACTCACGTACAACAGGGAAGTGTTTCTGAATTAATCAAAAGATCTGTAACTTGAGTCAAACAAACACCTTTTTTTCCAGTTTTCTCCCAAGTAAGACGATAATGTCAATAAAACGCAAGAGGCTACTGTGAGTGAAAGAAAATTTAAGACTTTAGCTGGAAAGAACCAGAAACCCAACCTTAAACAGGGAATAATGGATAACCTACTACTCCTGTTAAAAAAAAGACGAGAAAAAGTGTGAATCAGGCGATAGGTGAACCTATCTACTCCCACTGAGAAGGAAAATAACAGAATGAAATTTCAGAATTTAGATAGCGACGTTAGAAGTACAGAGTTAAAGTAAACTTTAGACGGGACTCAAAAACATTACTAAATAGGAAACAAGAAATAAACCGCTACTCTTGTTCAAAAGGCTAGGGAGGAGTTCGAATCGGGTGATAGGTAAACCTATCTATTTCTATTTTGAACCTATTTACTCCTATTTCTGATAAAATCGTGAGCAACTGGTGGGCTAATGTTCTGAAGTTAGATCTTTGAGTGTCAAGATAAACCCCTGTTTCAGTAATGACCCTTTCAAATTCCAACAGACCCAATCCACAATACCATCATTAGTTTTGCTTAAATCCTGAGAATAAGCTGAGTTTCTAGCTTCTTACAGTCTCCGACACATACACACGAACTCTGCTCAAAAGAGGCAAAAATACTAGTCACTTGCAACATCTCGCTACTCTTCCACAGTCCAATGGCAATGTTTCTTGACCAAGATAGGGTATATTAATTGATGCTCTATATCAGCGGTCGGCAAACCCCCAGCCACATCCGGCCCTCGAGTGAATCTTGTCCGGCCCGCTACCTTACTCTGGACACGATATAAATATAGGTACATCAAACCAAAGTGACAGTTGATAGTCTAAATATATATCGTTGAAATTTAACAAATTATTTCTTTTTACCTGGAGAAAGTGTTTTACTTTTATTTTTTATTTGTAGGGATCGCTAAAATTAGCGTACGGCCTCACTTTCACTCTTTCTGTGAAATTGCTTTAGTGAGTGGGCACTTTTAAATGAATATAAAATAGTGTTTTCAACTGATTTTAATGGAATATCTTTTTCCAGTACTGATTGATGAAACATTTATTTTTAAGATGTAATATTTTTTAACAAAATTCCCGTCAGATATTAAATTATATAGAATTCTTGCTTTTTCAAACACAGAAAATTTATTCACATATTTAATAACATGGTTTACCATGACACTGGATCCATTGATGTTTGACCCTCCTCCATGATTCTACATAGCTTTTTGGCCCTCACTCTCCAAAAGGTTGCCGACCCCTGCTCTATGTATTTATGTAAGGTAAAGTAATAAAGTCACAAAGACAAAAGTTTTTCTGAATGTGAAAAAAAATATAAGATTATTGGGGTAATAGATTAATAAAAGAATATTAATCGAGAAGAGAGAAGATAACGATTATCATTCCATTTAAATTTTTGAAGATTTAAGTTAACTGGAATACAAGAAAACGGTATTCCAAAGGCAGGAAGTGCAATAGAAGAAACTATTAGCATAGAACTTACGGCTGAAGAATATCATAATTCAGATTATAAGTTTTGTTATGTGGCTCATAATAGTTTATTAGCCAGTGGAATGAAAATGGATCTGACACCGAGGACAGATAACCGAGCAGTTTCTCTCTCTCTCTCTCTCTCTCTCTCTCTCTCTCTCTCTCTCTTTTACTTTCCTCCCCTTTTTCGTTCTATTTCGAATTGCGGTTAGTGAGACTATAGCCACTTTTGTATTTCCCTCTCATTTTATTGATACCGCCTATTTTCGTAGCAATTATTACATGATGCATGTAAAAAATAGTATTTCGTTGTTCTATGACTACGAAGCACCAGAGTGTATACAGTACAGGTAATTTTCTAAACACCGCTTAGAGGTGGCAAAAGGCCGATAGTATGAGACATCCAGTGAGGATCGAACTCACTACCCAGTTGTATCTGGCTTTAGCGAGACAAGCTTGCTAACGATTACACCACCCCGAGGTCCCAGTGTATAGGATACAGTACGCTAGCAGATGGGTTGAATTGAATGGGACTTGATGCACTGTTTCTTCTTGATGCGTCACTCTTGCGGATTCCAACAAAATAAGACCCATACCGTTAAATAGCCACCATCAGTTTACATAACATCCTATTGACAAACACTACGTCAATATCATCATGCGGTCTCCTCCATACACGAATTCAACCGTTTCTCAGAAAGAGCTGGAAAACGTAACACGTCTAACCAAGCGATGGGGAGTCTTCCACGGTCCGATGAAAATATTTTCTGGCTTAGGTGATGCCGTTCTATCAATAATGTCATCTTTTTTTTAATACTACGGAAATCCTTGTTGAGAAACACCATCGTTGAATTAACAATAAGGGAGAGGAATTTCATCCATTGTATTGTTGTCCCTATTTTGGAGGGTGCTTTTCTTAGCAGGTCTTGCATCTCCCAGTGCTTGCGTTAATGATAAATTAAGTGAATAATGAGTATCACTGCCATCATGATTTGTTTTGTTTTTTTTGTTTTTTTGTCCAAACCCCCTCAGAAAGACCACTTACACACTGATCACAGCCACTTACCAGTAAACATTTACCTACCCATTAGATTCTGATTTCCAAATGAATAATTAATATAAAAATACAAACTCATTACTCCCATTAAACAGACGACAACTTGTCAGCCACTCGACGCCATGATAGCTAACACTGGGGGCAATTACTTATTTATTAGTATTTTTTTTTTTTTTAGCCAATGAGTTCGACTTTGTTTTTGTTTATCTTCAACTGCTGTGACCACTATAGCCATGGCTGACCATTGCATATAAATTATTTCCGGTTTTCTTGTGATTATTACATCAGATTTTATTTTGTTTTTTTTTTGTGTTTTTTGCTTTTTCTTGTCGGTTTTAAATTCTAGATAATTAAAATGTATTTTAGTTAAAAGTCGCATTATGATAGGTGTAGCAGTTACATGAAGTATTCTAGTTTCGTAATAATAGTGTCATATATATATATATATATATATATATATATATATATATATATATTAAGTGCCATACGTGATACACGCTTAGGCGATCATGTCACGAAAGAGACATGACTGACTGGGCAGAAGATTATCCCGCAGTAGGTTTCCATTACTTTCAGCGGCAGACTGGTTGCCAGCCAAGGCTATAGAACCCAATCTGTATTGTTATTTAACTCATAACTGGAGGGAAGTGACGGATTAATACCTTTTCCAAACTGGAATTCGAACTCGGCGCTCCTGTTTCTTGTTCCGAGCCGATATCCACTGCACCACTACGCACATCCCTAGAGATAAGGATTGTGAAGATGTTACATAATGTTCGGCTTTCCAAGCGCTTTCAGTCTTTTCACAGGCCATTTTCAAGGATGTTATTTTTCCGGTGTTGTTATGTCTTCATGCTTGACTGTAATGTAATTTTTCTGTTTTTAGTGTTTTATGAAAAGGAGAGTCCTTTAAAACTGTCACGTGATGCGCGCGGCTAGGCATTGTGTGAACGTCTGTCTATTTTTAACAATAATTTCAAAATTCTATTTTAACTGTTAAATAGTGTAAGGTTGATGATAGGAGAAAATTGTTTGATGTATAGTGCCTCTCTTATAGCGATATGCCTTTGATATTGTGATTTAAATAGTATTTTTTTTTTCAACCAAAATTTTCTTAAAGGTTCTTGTAAGGTTTGTTATCATCCATTTTCTGTAATATATTATAAATTCTACATGTTTCGGAGGAATTACGGCAGAAATATGGTGTTTAATAATTTTTCGTATAGAAAATTCCACTTGTTTATAATTAATCCACATCTGGCAGCGATAAAATGTGATGATCTTTAATTGTGTCTTATACTTAATGCTAGTGTCATAGATTTTTGTAAGAGTAATTTTATTTGTTTATCAATAATGTAGCTGGGGATATTATTGTTGACTAATGTAAGAATAAAGGAAAAATTTTATTTGTTTATCAATAATGTAGCTGGGGATATTATTGTTGACTAATGTAAGAATAAAGGAAAAATTTTATTTGTTTATCAATAATGTAGCTGGGGATATTATTGTTGACTAATGTAAGAATAAAGGAAACATTTTATTTGTTTATCAATAATGTAGCTGGGGATATTATTGTTGACTAATGTAAGAATAAAGGAAAAATTTTATTTGTTTATCAATAATGTAGCTGGGGATATTATTGTTGACTAATGTAAGAATAAAGGAAAAATTTTATTTGTTTATCAATAATGTAGCTGGGGATATTATTGTTGACTAATGTAAGAATAAAGGAAAAATTTTATTTGTTTATCAATAATGTAGCTGGGGATATTATTGTTGACTAATGTAAGAATAAAGGAAAAATTAAATCCAAAATTAATAAATTCTTCTTTGTCGGTAATTTTTAACAAAACATATTTAATTTCCACTAAAAATAACGTTTAAAGCGATTATATGATTATATATATATCTATATATATCTATATATATATATATATATATATATATATATATATATATATATATAATTATTTGATTACCTAGTTTTTGGTCATAATTAAATTAGACCAGTATACAGTTGTATTAAAAAGTGTCCAATATTGTAGACCGTTTGAATATTTTTCATTTGTAAACGAGTTATTACGTCACCTAAGTTTCTACCATCTGGTGTCTTCAGGCGATTTGCAATAACTGATTTTTACTGTTTTTTTGTTTTTTTAAGAACGCGGATTTTTTTTCAAATGCGCAATTTTCAAAATTAGAAGTTATAACGTTTTCATACATAGTTGTATGACCCTAATAGGTATTTTATGGTATTGTTACACTTTGTTATAGTTTCTGTTCTTTCATTCAGTAGTTAATTTTTGTTTGGGAATAACATAATAGCTAACTTTTCTTCTTGACACAGTCTACATATTTTGCCACCGTTGTAAAGCTTGGCTGCTTTCACTGTATTCCATGTCTGTGTTTTTAATCTCAATCGCCAATTTTTTAAATTTTCTCGTTTGAATGTAGACCTGTGATTGAACCATCTGGTCTTAAAATTTTATTTGGTTGATCTCAAATATGTTTTGTTTTGTCCATTTAAGTCATGTATTTTTGCTTTGTAAATTACTTATTTTGTATTAAAAAGTCCTTGAAGTGTGCATTTATTTTTGTCCCTGCAGTTACATTCTTTATTAATTATCTTGTTTTGTATGATGCTATTTAAATTTCTGGTGCTTTGTTTCTGTAGAAAATTTTCTAAATTACGAGTACAGCTATAACTCAGTTTGATTGTATTCCTATTGAATTTTTTTTTTAGTTCTGAGCATTTTGCAAAGTGTTTGTTGATCAGTTTAAAAAATATTTATCCTATTTTGTTTTTTAGCTCTAACTTAAATGGTGGGTTGAACCAGATAACGTTTCGTTTTCTATCATTTTTCTATTTGTTTGTTTGGTTGAGGATTTTATGGCCAATTTTTTTTAGTGCTTCTTCATAATTTCTTTTCTTTTCATCAAATATTGTTTTGTTTGACGAATTCTTTTATAGCTATTTCGTTTGAACACTTCTTGTGACTTGTGACAAGATACAAGAAATGTTGAAACGAAATCGCTACTTCGTTGTGTTGTTATAACATAACTTATGTTACAATGTTTTTGTTCCGCCATTCATTTACTCAAGTTTACTAAGTTTTCCCCTTGTTTTCTCTTTTTAATTGGGGTGTTTATTGTGGTGCAATGAATATCAACTCGGAACGAGAAATCAGAGAGCTGAGTTTGAATTCCAGTTGAATTCGTTGCATTCACATACGCACAAATACCCTTGGGAAAGGTACGAATCCCTCCAGCTATGGTTTAAATAGCAGAATAAATTGGGTTCTATAGCTTTGGCTAGCAACCAGTCTACTGTAGAAAGTAATGGCTACCTACCTCAGGAAAATATTCTGCCCAGTCAGTTATGTCTCTATGGAGACATGATCGCCCAAGCGTTTATAAGGTACGACACTGAGCTGACCGATCACCCCAGGCGATATAATAAAGCCACTAAAATACTAGGGGTTACTGGGTGTGGAAAAATGAGGAACATGAATATTAATAATGAGCGGAGAAAGAAAAGAGTAGATAGCGATTAATATTGGATTTAAATTTTTGCTCAGTCCTGGGCATGACGGCAAATTGCATCCGGCAGCAAGGCCCCTGATTGATAGGTTGTGAGGAGTATAGAACCACCTCTTAATTGCTGTTGTTCTCAGGTCCATCCTGACCCGAAGTGGTAGCACCTGTCAGTGTTCTAGCTATGGGCAAACAGTAAACCCCCAAACTGGGTTCAAAATTATGCAAGTATAAAAATAGACTTTTATAGAAAAATATACATTTTTGAAGGAAAGATTATTACCAGCAATACATTTTTGAAAATAAAAATATTAGCATAACACATTTTTGAAGGAAAGAAATATTCTCAGCAAAACATTTTTAATACAAAACTCGAAGACATTTTCAGTTTCCTAAAATCAAAAAATAAAAACACATTTTCATTAAATTCTGACTGGAGTAGATAGACTGAACTATCGCCCGGTTCACACTAAACCCTCCACCCTCCACCCACGTCTGTTGAACAGGTGTAGAGGCTCATCCCTTGTTCCCTGTTTAGGATGTGGTTTCCGGCTTTCTCTTTTCCAATTTTTTCACTTTTACGTAGCCCCCTGCACACCAGTGGCCTTACCGCCTTGCCCGGGGTGATATGATTAAAAAAAAAAATCAACCTTCACACGATAACCGAAAGTTAAAATATATATATATATATAGTCATCCGCAGACAGATCTGTTTCGGCGTATCACAGCTCATCAGTACGGTTAGACTCCGATTGCTTTTTTACCCAGGATTGAAACCAGACCGAAATGGCGTCAGTCGGCGACTCTACTCCTGGGCTATGGGCGTTCGGCGGAAGTAGGCAGACTTTTTAGCGCATATCATTACACGCGCCCAATAGATAGAGAGCTCTAATTCATTTCACTGAATGAGCGATGCGTACACGCCAGCGTAGCTACTGTTTATCAAAGTCTACTATTTTTCCAGAGTGCTCAATCAGGGTGTGAGAGCGTAAATATATATCTTAAAACTCCATCTTTTGGCATTAAATAACCTACAGAGGTTGATATGTCGTTAAACAAAACTCAAACTCAAACTTAAACTCATTTTTTTCCTGACTGAAGTGCGGAGTGCAAGAAACTGGTGGCATTGAACTTGTGGCTATATCTACCCAACTCAGCTGTAGATTGATGAGATACTAATGCCAGTCTAGCACTGCGCTTAAATTCTTAGTCTAGAAAACATAGCGAAGAGATCATCCGAACAACTACCATGAAAGTATTTATAAAAACAGGCACAGAATGGAGGTGGAGGTTTTGCTTTCAATCCGATATATAGATATGAATTTTAACATAAACAAACATAGATAGATAGATAGATAGATAGATAGATAGATAGATAGATAGATAGATAAAATTTAAGAAAGAGATAGATAGATAGATAGATAGATAGATAGATAGATAGATAGATAGATAGCTAGATAGATAGAAAGAATTTAAGAAAGAGATAGATAGATAGATAGATAGATAGATAGACAGATAGATAGATAGATAGATAGATAGATAGATAGATAGAAACAATTTTAGATAGATAGATAGATAGATAGATAGATAGATAGATAGATAGATAGATAGATAAAATTTAAGAAAGAGATAGATAGATAGATAGATAGATAGATAGATAGATAGATAGATAGAATTTAAGAAATAGATAGATAGATAGATAGATAGATAGATAGATAGACAATTTTAGAAATAGATTTTAGATAGATAGATAGATAGATAGATAGATAGATAGATAGATAGATAGATAGATAGATAGATATTGTTTAAAATTCACTATATTTATAGAGAAAGAATTGTCAGTAATGGATATTGAATCTTTATTGTCATAGAAAATAGGGACATTGGAACCAATCGCTGCATAGTGTCCGTCAATTTCATGCTTCAATGCAGTCGTTAGAACAATATAATGTAATGTAATGTGTGTATATACATGTGTGTGTATGTGTGTGTGTACATATTTATTTGTCTGTATGTATCTGAAATGTATTGATTTTAGATGAAATCATAATGTCAGTCGTCGACAAATGCGATAATCATGTATCCATTTTTCAGAGACAATATGCTATATTCCATATCCCGATTACTTTCTGGTTGTAATGAAACAAAACCGTTTGTTTGTTTTTTTTTGTTGTTTTTTTTAAATACTTTTTTCACCTTTTTCGGATATTTTCATTGTCTGCATCAATTGTTTAACCTTCCCTTTTTTGTCCATTTATTTTATCTCCCTATTTACTTACATTGTTTCATTGTCTGTCAGTTGGTTTTGTCGCGTGATATGTGTGTACGTTGATTTGATCGCTGCCATTGTAAAGGGCGAAGCTCGGGATCTCTTCATCCGAATAGGTCAGCACTTGAAAAAGAGACAACAGCAATAAAAACAATAAATAGTGTTGCTGGGAATAAATCTATAAAGGAACTAATGAAAAACTGGCGTGATTTTGTTTTCTCGCTTTGGTGAACCTAAGTTTAAAAACCATACAGTAACAAAACAAAAATCTAGGAACAAACAAAAGGTAAGAAACACATATTGAGAAAGAAAGAAAGAAAGAAAGAAAGAAAGAAAGAAAGAAAGAAAGAAAGAAAGCTGGATGAAAAAGTGAAAGGAAGGAAGGAAGGAAGGAAGGAAGGAAACAAGAAAGAAAGAAAGAAAGAAAGAAAGAAAGAAAGAAAGAAAGAACGGAAGAAGCGAAAGCAAACAAACAAGGAAGGAAGGAAGGAAGGAAGGAAGCGTTAAAGAAAGAAAGAAAGAAAGAAAGACGGAAAAAACAAAAGCAAACAAGAACGAAAGAAAGTATGAGGGAATGAAAAGAAAGAAAGAAAGAAAGAAAGAAAGAAAGAAAGAAAGAAAGAAAGAAAGGTGAAACCAAAAAAAGCAAAAGAAAAAGATAGAAATAAAGAAAGATAGAGGATAAACAGAGAGCAAAATAAATAAAGAAAGAAAGAAAGAAAGAAAAGACAGGGAGATGGGAAAAGAATACGAGAAAAATAAGAAAGTAAAAGAAAGAAAAAAGAAAGAAAATAAATCAATATGTCGAAAGAGAAAGAAAAAAACGAAATGAACGAGATTGAATGGAGTCATATATATATATATATTCAATCTCGTTCATTCTCTTTCATTATATATATACATATAATGAAAGAGAATATATATATATATATATATATATATAATGAAAGAATAAATAAGCGAAAGAAAGGCATAAAAGCATAAAGGTCGAATGTGAAAGAGAAATGAAAAGGAGGACAGAGAAAGCAAAGGAAAATATGCCAAACGGATAATGAAAGAGTTGGGGACATTGACGAGTGACGAGTTGGCTAAGGCGGGAAAAATCGTCCGTGCGTGTTCAGCCAAGTGATGTAAGAATGTTTAAGTCACGGCTACGAATGATGACTCGGCTGTCGACACGCACGCAGCAGAGCGTGACAAAATGCGATCAAAGTGTATTGACACAAAACATTGCCATTAAAACAACGAAGAAGCAAAAAATACATAGATGAAAAAATAGATTTCTTAACAGAATGTTGTAGATATCCGTCAGTCTCGGGAGAATATGGAGTTTACTAAGGTGACTAGCTAGTTCCTCTTACGGACGCCTGCTCAGGCATTTGTTCTTATTCAACATCCACAGTGCGAACCTGGGGTTTATAGGGCAACTGTGATTCGGAGGTTTTACAGTTTTGGAAATAATCAGGCGTGATAAAGAATCGAACAAGGTCATGCGCTCAGACCCTCGGTCACGATGACTACTAGTATCGTGATAAGCCGAACTATTGACAGTTTCCGAAAAGTTTTGTCCACCCAGCTTCACTTACAAGGCTTGAGTCAAATATGGTATGGTTTTTAGTCTCCACCCAACAGTAGTGCACGTAGAAATTGATTTCCCAAGCCGATACTATCAGAAAGTGACATATCAACTGTTGTGTCATTCGATCCCGAATCTCTGTGTGACGGTTTAATCACTGTGCTACATTTTACACAGAGAGAGAAAGTGGGAGATAGAGAGAGAGAGAGAATACCATCTTAAACATTTGTTAGAAGAGAGTACTAAACTGTCACGTAATATCTGTCCGCCTGTATGGCAGTGAATGTTGGACAATCTCCTCAGAGATTAAGAAAATTGAAGCAACAGAAATGCGGTTCTACAGAAAGGATAACATGAGAAACGAGGAGGTTTTAGTGAGAATGGGAACAAAAAGGTAACTTATACTTAACACGAGGAAGAGACTGTTGGAATTTTTAGGGCCCTTAATGAGAAAGGAAGGACTGGAAAATCTGATACTCATGGGATAATTTGAAGGAAGAGAGACAAAGGAAAACAGTGCTTGATATACTTAAGTGGTTAGCAGAACAGGGTTTGGGAGAAATATCAAAAAGACAAAATTTATTAAGAGCTACAAGAGACAGAAAGTTGTAGAATCCCATAATACTCTACGCACTGACGTGACACGTTATATAAAGTAAATAGTAGCTAAGCACTTGTAGTTACTTGTATAGTAACCAAGCTTTCGGTACTTATACTGAATTTTGTAGCTGAACAAATCGCGTTTTTCCCTCACCCAGCAGTCCTTTCCCAGTACAAGCTACGATTTTGAATGCTGATATAAAAAACAAATAAAAGCCAAATACTTTCATGTATTCTGCTCCTATTAATTTATCTCACTGCTACCCTCTCCCATACATGAATTTGCTCGAGCCACAAGATTAACAACTAGGTCCCACCCTTTCACTGTGAAATCAAGATTTGAAGTCAGAGTTGTTCTTCCCTAGACCGTTTTCCACCCAAGATTATAGGACCCTATTTATCCTATTAACCCATATCTGCTGGGGATGGACGAATACCTTTCCCAAGGATAATTTCACGTAAGTAAATGTAACGAACTCGACTGGACTTCGAACATGGCTCTACCATTCCTCAATCAATTATAAATGTGAGTAATTCGTGACTAAATACCTTATCATTATCATTCGTGATAAAATACCTTAATTTTCGAAGCATTAAATCTTGAAATGTTGTTGGAACATATTTAGGTGAACATTTGTAAAATTATCACTTTCCAGATATATTTTGTTTGTTATTCAGAAAAACCGTCTAAAAATAGAGGAAGATAGATAATGTCAATGGGCAGCAATAAAAAAAATCCTAAACCTTTATTGTATAAAGCACATTCAGAGTTAATTAGTACTAAAATCCCAGTGTAATTGATATTCCATTATTACGGCAATATTGCTGTATAGTATATTTAAAATTTGGAGAATTTGGAATTATTTTAACCATTTCAACCCAGTTAAGACGATAAACGAAATGAAAAACACACACAGTCATTCATTTTCATTTTCATTCTCTCTCTCTCTCTCTCTCTCTCTCTCTCTCTCTCTCTCTCTCTCTCAACACAACACCATGTTAACTTGAATGTTTTGATTAACTTACCTGGGCGTCGCTAATGTGAAATGATTGGCTCAGCGATTGAGTGACTGGCGTCTGTCAACATTAAGCATTCTGACAGAAGTTATAATTCCATTTGAAAATAGGAAAATGGATCTGTTTTCGATTGATTACAGCTTATTAGACATACGTAATCAATTGGTTAACCTATTGAGACATTTGGATACAGATGGTTAAAGGTGATTAGACTTTTGTAATCTCTTGGTTAATTGATGGTTAAAGGTCATTAGACGATGCTAACCATTTGGTGAACAGTTTCATTAACATTAATTGTACTTTGACTATCAGTGCATTAATTCAACCAATTGGAAATATTGTAGAATTTATTTATTTATTTATTGTTTATTTTTCATTACTTCCTGCATTACTTTTCCATTTGATAGACTTTGGTGTCTCTATTATCTGCGTATTGTGCGAAATGTCAAAACAGATATTTACTTTATTTGACTAAACTACATGCTTTTATAAATATTTGCATTATTTTCGTTTTTAAATATATTTATTATTTTATACAAAATAATTTTTTAAATTATTTTTTATCAAAATCTGAGGGGGTCTCCATAGAGACATGACTGACTGGGCAGAAGATTATCCCGCAGTAGGTTGACATTGCTTTCTGCGGTAGACTTGTTGCCAGCCAAGGCTATAGCACCCAATCTGCTCTGTTGTTTAACCAATAACTGGAGGGAATAGACGGATTAATACCTTTCCCAAAGGTATTTGTGTATAAATGAATGCGAGGAATTCGACTGGAATTCGAACACGGCTTCACAATTTGTCGTACCGAGTCGATATCCACTGCACCACAACGCACATCCAGTGTCCGAATGCAATACTTATTCACACACAAAGACACGAATGAATATATATATATATATATATATATATATATATATATATATATATATATATATATATATATATATATATATATATATAACGAAGAATACTTGGTATATAAGTCAGGTAAAGACGATAGAGACGAATTCCAAAGAACTCAATGTTAAATTTATTTATTTAATTTAACAGAGTAATATAATTGTATAATTCAGAAAATTTTTTTAGATAATCCACAATTTCATGGGTAATACGTATTTCCCATGAAACTATAGAATATCTAAAAAAATTTCTAAAGTATATATATATATATATATATATATATATATATATATATATCATTCAGTAATGAACTAGAGCACGCTAGCTACTGGCGCATGATACATCATATGCTAAAAGTCTGCCTTCTTCTACCGAGCGCCCATAGCTCAGAAGTAAAATCGCCGACTGACGCCAATTCGGTCGGCTTTCAATCCTGGGCAAAAGTAATCGAATGTCTAACCGTACTGATGAGCTGTGATACAGCGAAACAGATCTGTCTGCGGATGGCTATATATATATATTCAGTTGCATTGGTGTGAGTTTGGGACACTGGTTTTAACACTTTTGCGATCGTTGTCTGACGATTGCAAAAGCGTGAAACCCAGGGTCACAAACTCACACCAATGCACTTAATATGTTAGCTCTATCACTGATATTGAGCGCTTTCAAATAAGTACCGCGTATATATAATACATAAATAATATAATATATATAACAAATTGCATATATATATATATATATATATATATATATGTGTGTGTGTGTGTGTGTGTGTGTCAGCGGATTACTATATATATATATATATATTAATAAATATACATATCACTCAAGGTGAGGGATAATATGTATTAATATATACTTAATAGTTCTGTATATTACATCGAGCACTGTTTTATTAATTCGGTGCCAGGTTGAATTTTACTGAGTAGTAAGTTCGATTCTCAGCGTGTGCTTCATATTTTCGGCCTTAAACCAAACCTGATCTATGCTTAGTAAATCACTATATATCTATATACAACTTTGTGCAAATCAATTGAAACAAATGTTTTAGTTTCCTTTCTTTCACCATACGATCAGTTTTAGACCCACTGGAGTGACAGGGTGTAATCAATTTCTATTTTTTCCTAAGTTTAGGTCATTTGCACGTGGTGTGCAATAATATGAATCTATTTTTCGGGGTGTATGATGAAATTTGTTTGGGCTTGAAAAATATTGCGTAATCCGTGATTGCATCAGATTTTTATCAAGTCAAAAAACTTTTGTCTCGACTGTCGATTAATTGTTTTACGGTCATTGTCTGCGATTACTCTAAAGAAACGTACGAAAATTATAACGCTGGATGAACACATTCGTAAGCCTTACAGAGAGATCGCGGATATTGTTGGTGTCTGTCTTTCAACTGTCAGCTGTATCATCAAGATGAAGAAACAAACTGGGTTTCTCAGTCCAAAACGTAAAGAAAAATGTGGTCTGAAGAGAACAACAACACCAAGAAATGATGTATATGTGATCAGGGAAAGTGAAAAAACTACTAGAAACACATTATTTTGTTTCATTTAATTTGCACAACTCTCTCTCTCTTTCTCTTTCTCTCTCCCTCTGTGTGTGTGTGTGTGTGTGTGTGTGTGTGTGTGTGTGTGTGTGTGTTCACTTATCTGTCACAACTCTAGCGCGCAATAATTTCAAAGAATGTCTTACCTTCCATATATGACACGGTCGACTTCCGTTTTTGTTTTTTTTTTTTATTTTGTTTATCGACTTATACACCTCAATGAGTTATTTAATGCTGACGGGATTTTTAGAATAGGTACTTATGGACAGAATATATATTCTTTGTAAGAAATCAATTTCTGAATCAGATTTCATTGACGTATTTTTGTAAAGTGAGTTTTTGTCGAGAGTCAAATATATTGCAATATATAAGGTAAGAAAAATGTATTGCCGATATTTTTACTATAAAAATCTATTTTTCTACTTTCATAGTGTTTTGACTGCAGTTTGGGTTTAACTATTTACCCATAGCTGGGACACTAACAGGTGCTACCACCCTGGGTCAGAGTGGACCTTGGAACAACAGCAATTAAGAGGTTGTTCCACGCTCCTCACAATCTTCCGATTAGAAGCTTTGCTACCGGATGTAGTTTATCGTCATACCCAGGACGACGACTTTTGGGAGGCGAATATATATATATATATATATATACATATATATATATATATATATATATAGAGAGAGAGAGAGAGAGAGAGAGAGAGAAAGATTCTAAAATCTTACCGTGTAAAGAATAGTAAATTAAAGCGGACGAAAGTGAGTCGATATTGTTATAGTTGTTGCTATTGATTGTTTTATGTTATCATTATTTAGACGTACACAAACATACATATACATCCGCACCGCCCCCGTATATATATATATATATATATATATACACTAGCAGTATAGCCCGGCGTTGCTCGGGTGTAATTAAAATTTTAAAACTAATCCACGGTATTGGAGCTCAGACTCTGCCTAAAGAATATTTGTGTGAAGTTTGGTGAGAATCGGATAAAAATTGTGGATTGTATAAAGGACATACAGACAGATAAACAGACACACACAGAAACTTCTTGCCTTTTATATATATATATATATCATCGATTTTCTACACAATAGTAAGAACTGCAACCTTGAAACTTCTGAATATCGTTTCTTATGTCTTTGTCTATGAGTGTATCAAATTTGATTAAAATTGGACCACTCCTTCTATAATCCGATTTTTTCGATTATCGATTTTCGATATTTATCGGGAGTACCTCGACACAAAACCTAGCTGAGAACACTCGCAGATGCTTATAGTACAACTGTGTAAATTTTCAAGATAATCGGTTCAGCCGTTTCAGAGTCTATAGGTAACGGATACACACACACACACAAAGTTTCATTTATAAATAAGTTTAGATGGATAGATTTGGGCACTATGATTGTTGCTTTTCAGTAGATTTACTGATAAAAGAGACTTTGACATCAGGGCATTTTTATCCTAAAGTGCTCTATATCGGGGTGTAGATAGAGCGTTGATAGTTTTTAGTGCAAAGAATTTGTCACTTTAACTGAGCAGGTTCATGCCGACTTCGATGTTTCGTGGGAACACTGTTATGATGTCGTCACTCATCAGGACTGTTTTTATCTCTTATGTGCGTTGAGGTGCAGGGAAGGACTTGGAACGAGAAATCAGAGAACCGAGTTCGAATTTGAGTTGAATTCGTTTTCATTCACATAAACCCTTGGAAAAGGTATGAATCCTCCGATTATCCCTCCAGCTATGGATTAAATATCAGGATAGATTGGGTTCTGTAGCTTTGGTTGATAACCAGTGTACTGCAGAAAGTAATGCTAACCTACTGCGGGAAAATCATCTGCCCAGTCAGTCATGTCTATTTCGAGACATGATCACCCAAGTGTGTGCCACGTATGGCACTTAACTGACTGACAGGGTGATCCAAAAGAAGAGGTTTGTATATCGGTTACATTAATACAATTGTGTTTTTTAGTAGAAAACAAAAAGTGTTAATGATTTGAAAAATTACATCAGTGATGCATTTCATGAAAATAATGCACAAAGAGACTTGTGCAAAAATATTTGTTCAAAAGCACGAGGGGTGAAGTTCAAAGCTGTGTAGCACGTTTACTATATTATTCACCCGCCAGCTGGTTGGTTTGTACGATTGGCTAGGGGACGACCATCTGAGCCAAGCTATGGCCAGCTTAGACCAGCTAAGACATGCTTAGAACCCAGCTACCGCTTAGGCTGACTCTGGGTAATATTTGGCCAGCGGCCCGAGCGTACGCACTCGGGTTCCCCAGATTAAAAACTGACCATGTGTTACAAATCGTCTCAGGAGGAGGCTGGGTAAATATTGACTTCAAAGCTGTGTAAAATTTTGTTAAACTACAGCTTGATCAACTGCGTTGATAAAATTTAAGCGTTTTTGTATTATTGTACACAATAAAATTTAATTGTCAATGTAATAATTGTATTAGTAAATATAATTGTATATGTCATCTCAAAATAAATGCTATAATTTACTGTCCACCTACTTTTGGACCACCCTGTATCTAACGATATACGCATACACACATGCACTTACGCATACAAACTTCAACATTCAAACACACAACGCACGTGCACACACACAAAGTAAAAAAAAAAACAACCTAAAAAATAAAAAAATGAGAAAACCAGCAATCAGTTATTGAAATATCTCCTGAAGAGGTTGACTAAACAATTACAAAATTATTCATCTACGAAACTCTAGAGTCAAAGTGCTAAATATAACACTAATCAGCTAAGTGACGATTTACACACACACACACACACACACACACACACACACACACACACACACACACACACACACACACACACTTACATGTGTATCGATATAGATATAGGTATATAATGCAATTCGCCATTCATATGTTAATAATACATTTTCTCTAGTTTTCAATTAATGAAATTTAATTCGTATTATTAAAACCGTGCATCTGTAATCTGTCTTCTCATATTTGAAGAAAGACCTCCCTTACTAAAGAACTCCTCTTACAAAACACTTATTTATGTTAACGAATATCATCCACTCATTTCATAGGTCGCTGTTATCTGCAGTACATGTTAGATTTTCCTTACCAAGGAACTTGCCATGATTAAAAACGTGTTCCCTGTCCTTGATTCCGGATGAAGAAAGTTGACCTACCCACAATTCCATCAGGCTTCAACCGCATTTCTTTCTCTTGACTACCGTGTGAATAGGTTTTCGATCCTGATTACTCCATCGAAGCAATTGGCTGGCAAGCGAACCCTTGTGGCAGGATCGGCAAAATCTGTCCTGTCAAGGCCTCATGCCAGTTGCCGGGGACGCTCAGAATAAAACCAGTGTCCGTAATGATGCTTCTGGCAATAAAACGCCGATTTGCAAAGGTGTGAGCAAGCTGGAAGATAAGGGAGGGGTCAACCATTTAGGGAGAGCGAATCACTTTTACGGTCTGGTCGGACATTGGCCAGGGTGTAATGGCCGAATATTTAGACACCGTAAATGTTTAGTTTGATGGTTTGTCAGCATAAATCTGTGAATTTGCGGGTCTTCATTTTTTATTAGTGTTTGTGGGGGTGGCGTCTACATAAACAGAAGGATGATAGCCAAAATCATGCGATGACTTCTTTTCAAAACGTGATTTCTGCGTGAAGTCAATTAACTGTAATATCTGTTTATAGCATTCTTGTGCATAAATTGACCAAAGGAGGCATAGTGGTTAGGATTTCATCGAGGAAGGTAGTTTATCATGGTTAATATGGAAGAGATGGACTGGTCCGAACTGAGGAATGTTCTTGAATGTTTATAGCATTCTTGAGCATGAATAGACCGAAGGAGGCATAGTGATTAGGATTTCATCGAAGAAGGTAGTTTGTCATGGTTAATAATATCAATGGAAGAGATGGACTGGTCCGAATTGAGGAATGTTCTCGAATGTTTATAGCATTCTTGAGCATGAATAGACCGAAGGAGGCATAGTGGTTAGGATTTTTAGAGGACTGTAGTTTGCCATGTTTAATAATATCACTTGAAGAGATGGACTGGTCCGAATTTATGAATGTTCCTGAATGTTTTCCCTTGTCTCCTCTATCTGCCTTGTGAGTATCAGATTTTTAAGCCCACCTCCCTCATTAGGTACCTCGAAAAATTCAATTGTTTTTCCTGATTTTAAGTATAAGTTTTCTTTTTTTTGTTTGTTTCGATTCCCTCCAAAACCTCGTTGTTGCTCACGCGTTCGGTCTATTGTATCCTCAGCATCCTTCTGTAGAAACACATTTATGTTGCTTAAACTCTCTTCTTCATCTTTGAAATTATCCAGCATTTGCTGCCATATAGAAAAGATATCGCGTAACATCTCAGCACTATTTTACTTGTTTCCAAATAAAATGTTCCTCTCTCTCAATACTCTGCTTAGCTTTTGGAATACGTCCTTGGAAGAGACGCATAAGCGCGCACATTGAGGCGAACCTAAGGTAATACTTCTCCTCTGCAAAAGGTGAGTGTTATATCCAGGCGCCTGATGGCCTACGCATGTCGAGAAGGCCGGACTACTTTTGGACATTGGTTCCATTTACGTGTTTCCATTTCACTTTAAACTCTAACTAGTACCATATTTTTTCGAGTGGGCTTTCGAATAAATATAATAAAAAAGGGTATTTTAATGTAATATAAAAAGAATATCTTAGTCCAGTGGCTTCCATTTCAAAATGCTAAATAGATTGAATGACTGTTAAATATAATTTTCGTTAGTTTAAATGACTTCAACTCAGCGATATTGTTTTAAAAAGTATCAAAAAACTCATATTAGGTATTAAGTGATGCGTACAAATAATTTTAAAAGTTTTTAACGAATTGCAGAAAAATAAATATGAATTGACATTCCAAAATTATTTAACTTAAATATTCCAGCACCAATGCACTGGTGTATTGGTACGTCGATTGTCAGTTTATATTGAAGACTACAGTAAGAATATAACTCTAAGCTACTAGTGTGTGTTTACATTGTGTATATAACAAGCTAAAATCTGGCTTCCTCCACCGAGCGCCCATTAAAGGTAGAGGTAGAATCGCCGACTGATGTTAATTCGGTCAGATTTCAATCCTGGCTAGAAGCAATTGAGCTGTGATACAGCGAAACAGATCTGTCTGCGGGTGACTATATATATATATATATAGTCATTCGCAGACAGTCTTGTTCCGCTGTATCACAATGAATCCATACGGTTAGACATCCGATGGCTTTTTACCCAGGATTGAAACCCGACCGAACTGGCGTCAGTCGATGATTCTACCTCTGAGCTATGGGCGCTCGGTAGAAGGAGGCAGACTTTTAGCGTGTATATATACACGCCCAATAGCTGGGAGTGTTCTAATTCATTGCTGAATGAACGATGCGTAAATGCTAAAATAGCTACTGTTTTTCAAAATCTACCATTCTTCCAGAGTGCTCAATCAGGATATGAGAATGTATATATATATATATATAGCATTTGATTGTGATAATGTTTAACGACAAGGTTGTTGTCTTTTACTGGTTTTACTGATAAAATGTATCTTGGAAATATCGATATCGGGGAGGAGATAGAGCGTCGATAAGCACAAATAGTTTGTTACTTTAGTTGAACAGGTTCGTGCCGACTTAAAAATTTCATTAGGGCTAGTTTTGCAAACTAGCACTAATGAGTGAGAATATCATAATGGTATCCTCACAAAACATGAACCTACTCAGTTAATGTGACAAACACTTTGTGCTTATATATATATTTATGCAAGTTTCAATAAAAATGAAAAACAAGGTGTTATTGTTAAGTTGATTATCTACCACACAAATTCTTAAACTACAGACCACATCGTCAAGAATAAAAAAGCACCATCAATGTCTGAACCGCAGAGAGCCAGTGTGGTTTACGAATTGACATAACTTTTCAAATACTGTCTTTTTGGTCAATCCAGATTCATAAACAATTACATCGGCTACACTACTACATGGTTGACGAAAAGATTGACATTGCTTCTTTCAGACCATAGCTCAATTCGATCTCATTTAAATGCACACAGAGACCTAGCAAATTCTATCCGCAATATATTATTCACAATACACACTTCATCCAAATGCAAAAATGATTAAAATAATGGAAGCATTATTAATACAAAAAGAAAAATCCCACACTTAATAATATCAATTATGAACAATATAAGCTGTACATACATAAACTCTACACCTATTCAGTTACACGTAAAATAAAATTCACTCTTATTATTGACTAAAAGTATAGTCGAAAACATTTAAACAATTTCTGCATAATTTGTGTTCTGAAAAGTAAACATCATAAGAATACACGAAAAGTTATATAAAAATCTTAACGATAATATCTTGTCTACGTGTCGGAGGACGCATATCTTCCTCACAAGATTTCTCGATTATTCAAGCCGGTAGATGTAAATAATATAGTGTTTGATAGTAATAAAAAAAAACAGAGCATCTACTCAAATATGAGTATCCATTAAAAAAAGAGTAATAATAGATTAAAATATGTCGAATTTAATCCATTTCGTAATATATATATATATATATATATATATATATATATATATATGTACCACCACTGATTGACGAAAAAAGAGTATATCATGATGAAAAATTCACCGAGCTTAAAAAGTAAGGACTTATCGTCAAAACCTTGATGTCATTATTAAGAAAGACCATAGTGTTTTTATTATGAAATTATATCTTTAATCAATTTTAGAAGGTTGGAAATTTTGATTAAAAATCTTGTCTTCTTTTGCTTCTTTTTTCCGTCAACGAGCGAGAAAATAAAGTTTAGTCAAAGAAATTTAGCGTCCTTTTTTTGCACTGAAAAAATTGATTTCGAAATTCTTACAGAAAAGCAAAAAATTATCGGATTTTAATGATACTTTCAGGACTTACTCACAAATGGATGAAATTATTTTATAAATTTTTTATTTTAGGGAAAACATGGTCATTTTTTAATTTACTCACCAATTAAATTTTATCATATATATATATATATATATATATATATATATATATATATATATATATATCTTATCCTACATTTTAGGCACGACTCGGAGTTGCATGCTTTTTAACAATCGTCACGTGAATATCATATGCATATCAAGTGCATATTATATATTATTCATTGTGCTAGTATGCACTCTGCTATTAACACCTGATTGATATTTATATATTTATGTGTATTTACGTGTTTAAACATATATATACTTATTTACATCCATACCTATATATATATATATATATACATATATATATAGTGTAAGGAAGTTGTAGAAGTCGTAGGTTTTTTTACCTACTGTTCATGCATTTACTTTTATAAAGAGTGCTCCATACAACGTAGAGCATTATATTGTACTAGATATTACAATGCTTTATAAATTCATAGTATCAGTGATACTATGAATTTTTAAACCATTGTAACAACTATTACAATATATATATATATATATATATATATATATATATATATATATATATATATATATATTGTGAGTGTTGTTTTTTATTAATTTACCATAGACAAGATGATAATGCCAATAAGACGCGAGGGGCTACTGGGAGGGAAAGATCATGAAAACTGTGAAGGAACCGGAAACCCTATCCTAAACAAGAACGATTAGCTTCTATTACTAGTTAAAAACTAAAGGAGTATGAAACGTACAACAGGCGAATCTTTTTCTTATATATATATATATATATATATATATATATATATATATATATATTCATGTGTGTGTGTGTTTTCTTTAATGTGAGAAAACGATCAAAAACGTTGAGGCACCTTCCCATTTTTGAAGTATGAAGTGTCTTGAAACTTTCTAAACAGGTGACATTAAAAATTTCCCCTGAATTTTATTTTATTTTATTTTTATATATTTTCCTGGGCCCGTACTACGTCAGGTAATACTACTAGTTTTAAAAAAAATTTAAATAATTAAATGCTTTCCAAATCAATCTGTAAGAAAATAAAGAAAACATGAAGAAACAGAGAGACAGACGTCGGTAACATTTTGAAACTTGGCCAATCAAAAGGAAGATAAAGTGGCTTCAGACACTGAGACATAATTTTTCCTGTCTCAACACTGGTCAGTAGTTGCCCCCAGACTACTGACCAGTTTCCGTTGCTATTGACTGCTATGGACAATTACACAACAATGAAAGACGATGGAAGGCCGCTTGAACTGTAATCAGCAACATTAAGAAAGGAGATTGCTTGAAAATGATGGAAGTCTTCTTGTCCAGTGTCCACTCGGGCTGACCAGCACTGGCCAATAACCTCATCCTTCTACCATGTGTAGCTGGTCCTTGCATCTCGACAAGTTGTGTTAATAAATAACAAACGGTTTCTGTTCGTGGGCGGACGTCACTCGGACTGCCAGTTGACCTTTGCTCTGATAGCAGAATCGACTCAAGCCACTCGTCCGTGAGAGCTGATTTTGTTGGAAACAAACATTTCTTAATTACGTTTTTTTTTCTTTGCCGTCGTCAGAAACATGGTTTTATCTCCGTTGCTCAGTTATGTTGAATGGTCACTCTTACTTAGCCATTAGTCAAGAAAGATTCGCTATTTCCGTTTTTCCTTCAATATATATCTTGTGAATGTTAAATTCTCCTCCTCAGCTATCAATTTCTGATTGATAGGTGAAATTAATGTATAAATTACCAATTAATAGACGAGTCCAGAAAGTCTTTGGTCATTCTCTCATATCAAAACTGACCATAAATACGATGATGTTTTTTGGTGTTAAAATACGGCCGCTTTGAATGCGAAGCTATTTTGCGGAAAGCATTCGAAATAGATAGATAGATAGATAGATAGATAGATAGATAGATAGATAGATAGATAGATATGAACAGACTGAAATAGATATAAACAACACAAGATAGATAGATAGATAGATAGATAGATAGATAGATAGATAGATAGATAGATAGATAGATATGAACAGACTCAAATAGATATAAACAACTCAGATAGATAGATAGATAGATAGATAGATAGATAGATAGATAGATAGATAGATAGATAGATATGAACAGACTGAAATAGTTATGAACAACTCAAGATAAATTCACAAGAGATATTCAGATACCTTTGTCGATCAAGTGATCGTCTTCAACTTAGCCTTGAAATAAATCTTGATGCCACCGTCTTAGTATTTCTGTTGCTAATCTTTTTCTGGAAGATATTTTCATTTCACAGTTATAGTAAAGACGTAATATTTTCAACCTGAAAAGATACGAGCAAAAAGCCATTTGTATAATATTAGGGGTTATCAATGAATTATGCATACTACTGAACGTCTAAAATATAAAGGAAACAAATTAATTAAATGATTCATCAGCCTGTATGTTATTAATTCTTTATTGAATCTCAACCTTATTTTTTAATATTTTTTTTAATTGTCACCATTAACAATTACTACATGTTGATGGCACATGAAAAGTGAGTGATACTTAGCCTTTATGAAGCAAAGTATTTATTGGTGTTGGACTTGGGTGTACTGTTGGTGGTAAGTACACCATATACATATTATTGTTACAGAAATGTTCAGGTCGAAAATTGACCGCCCAGTAGTGGGGGATAAGAATTTTGCGGCCTTCTGATAAACCGGCATTTATGTAATGTACATTTTTTTTCAGATTAAGAGGGGCTCTGATCTTTCAGTTGGTATAAAACTGAAATATGAACTGAATAACGGAACAAACTTCTTCGTACAGCTTTTGGTGGTAACCAGTCTACTACAGAAAAAAAAACTACTGCGGGAAAATCTTCTGCCTCGTCAGTCATGGATCGAACGAGACATGATCGCCTTAGAGTGTATCACATGAATCACTTAACCGACTGACTGACTGAATATGATACTTTTTGCTATTTTGAATAATCAAAATTCTTTAATAATTTACTTAAAATTATCATACTTTAATGGGATAGGTTTTTTTTTAAATATATGAATTGCAATAGAAGATTGTTCACCATGTCGTATTTCAGAAACAGGTTATGATTTTATTATGCAAAATATTGTCTAGTTGATTAAGTATTTACTTAATTCTTATGCAAACTTTCATATAACGAGTAGGTCACACAAGGTTTTGATCGCCCAGGGTTGTATCATATACTAGCCGTATAGCCCGGCGTTGCTCGGGTGTAATGAAAGCTTTAAAACTAATCCATGGTCCTGGAGCTCAGACTCTTTGGACGTTGGCACGAAAGACTAAAAAGCAATAATTGTTTCCAGTTAAAGCGAAAGCGTAGACTGAAAGAAAAATGAATGGAAGTCAAATTTTGATTTCCTGCTATCGATATCAAATAAGTTTTTTCGTCGTAAACTGAATTTTGAAGGCTAAATAAGTCCTCTGAGTAAATGGTATCATGGCTGAGATTAAGAACTACAATTATACCTACTTAGAGCCAAATCCGAAACAAAAACTAAAACAAAAGGGCTGAAAAAATACAGACATACAGGCAGATAAACGGACATACACACAAGCACCTTGCCTTATATATATATATATATATATATATATATATATATATATATATATATATATATATGATCGATTTTCTACACTATTATAAAAATCGTAACCTTGAAACTTCTGAATATCGTTTCTTATGTCTTTGTCTATGAGTGTATCAAATTTGATTAAAATCGGATCACTCCTTCTACAACCCGATTTTTTCGATTATCGATTTTCGATATTTATCGGGGGTACCTCGACACAATACCTAGCTAAGAACACTCGCAGAGGCTTATAGTAGAACTGTGTCAATTTTCAAGATAATCGATTCAGCCGTTTCGGAGTCTATAGGTAAGGGCACGCGCACACACAGACAGACACACATGCAGACAAAGTTCCATTTATAAATAAGTTTAAATGACACTTAACTATTTTTTTAGTGTTATGTCTCTGCAGAATGTAGTTGATAATATCTCTTCACGGTATCCTTTTCTTTATTATCTGTGAATTACCACTGCCTCTTGAGAAAGACAAATCCACAGTTTTGAATTCCATTATATCTTTCTCCTATACTGACTTCCAACCAAGGTTTGAATGGCCAGTATTAATATTACTAAGTATTATCACAACACGGCTCTTTCCCATTTAATCATTTTTTTCGTCATCTTACCCTACTTTCTGATTATTTACTAAGCCTTGTTTAGTTTGACACGAGGCAAAAAAGTGCTCAGAGATTTTACCTTTAAAACATTGGGATGGTTAGAAATTTTAATCAAGTGAATAACTTCCTATATTATATTTTCTGACAAGTGTCTGAAAATTACCGAATTTACCACATCTAACAGAGGATTCACAAAACGCAAACGTTGTTTAACCTTTGTAGATGCATAGACCAGGTGGGCCGTATTTTTTTTAATCATTTCACTCCAAGCAAGGGAACAAAGCCACTAGAACGCAAGGGTTTACTGAGTGTTAGAGAACACGAGAAAAGCTACTAATAAGGAGAGGGGACAATAAAAGAATAAGAATTAAGAAGACAGAAGATAATGCTTGACATTCCATTTAAAATTTTGAAGATCAAATTTGACAGGGAAGCAAGAAACAGGAAAAGAATTTCAAAAGCGAGAAGTGTGGCAGAAGAAACTGTTAGCATAGAACTTACGGTTATACCTAGCCATTTCAAATGTTAAATAATGAGACCTCACTGCGAAACTATTCTTCTTCTTCCTCTTCAATGTTCCCTGTCTCTTCAGGACGTAGGCGTTCATGGTTCTCCACGTCTCCCTATCCCTTGTGGCTCTTAGTATGTTTGCTCCTGTTACTCCTGGCAACCCCCGTTCCGTCATCCACCTGATCAGGCCCTGCAAATATGTTATCCGCTGTCTTCCTCTGTCTCTCTTTCCTTCTATCTGACCAGTCAGTATCAGGTTCTCCAAGCTCTCCTTCCTCATTGCGTGTCCCAGGAACTTCAGTTGTCTCTTCCTGATGCTCAGTATTAATTTCCTTTTTGTTGCCATTCTTTCCAACACCTCATCGCGAAACTATTACTTCTCTTAAATTTATAAAGTCTATGTAGTACAAAAGAGAGTTCATCAGAACAATTACCATTAAAGTATTTGATGTAATGAATATGTGATGTAATGAATATGTATACACCTTGGTTCCCCTTCACAGTAATATGATTGGCTAGTGTCAGCCATAAATACAGACTAAAGGCGAGGACGACTATTGGTCTACAACTAATGGTCTACGTCTATAGGTCTACGGCTACTGACTGCGCTTATTGCATAAGCCTACGTCTCAGCATACTGCATAGGACTACGACGAGTACCGATCTCTTACGGTTACTCGCTAGATTGTCCTACCCGGTCACATTTGCCAAAACCGCTTAGCTATTTCAAATAATATCTATATCCCTTTCCGGGACATATCAGTATTTATAGAAAAGCACAGGGTAGCTACATTACAGCGCGGGAAAAGTAACTGAAGCCGAGATGCCAGGTCAGGACCAGTAATATTGCAGATTCTTCTTTGGATTTTATCAGAAATCTTCAAATATATCGTAGAAGCACCAAATTAGATGTGGCAACAATATTCAAAGTATGGACGATTGGTAGACTTATAAATATGTAAGATAGGTTCTAGTAAGAAAAAATGTCTCGCTAAACACAGCGAACCAACTTTCTTAGTTAATTGAAATTTGATATAATATACTCAAACCTCAGAGATCTATCCTTGGTGAGTGGGTTAGAGATCATTACCTAGCTTCGTGAATTAGTCTAACTGATGAAGAAAGACATATAACATCGACTTGAAAGCGTTTCCAAATGACATTGGTTTAAGCACTGTGATCGAAACAGCAAACATAAAGATGCTAGTCTGAATAACTGATATGATAAGGCAACAAACTT
>JBBBDQ010000548.1:6690000-6732500 GCA_037127315.1 Ascarosepion bandense | reverse complement strand
ACACTTCTATTTGCTGACTACTAACACTCTACTTTTTATACATGTTCTGTTATTCCAATACACTTGTTGAATCTACCTTCTTGTTTCCATGTCTTTCTTTCTGGCTCAAACAGGCCACAACAACTTGGCGACGAAGATTCGCCACAACAAGAACTTAAGAACGTTTCTACTCTGTCACCTTAAAAGTCGTAAATATAACATAGTGATGCTCACCTCGACGTGGTGCATTGGTTAGCAGGCTTGTTCCGCTAGAATCTATTACAACTGAGTCGTGAGTTCGATCCTCGCTGGATATCCAGTACTTTCGGCCGTGTGGCGCTTAGAAACTCACTATAGAGATGAGCAGTTCCCTTGTTTCTGTGTCGTGGACACTTCTGTTAGTGCATAAGTGTGTTATCCGGCAATATTGACAACATGTCTTCCAGCATCCCAACATTCTCATCAGTCTTCAAGCTTCTTTCAGTAATGCGATTATCCAAATGCTCTCAATTCTTTTTATTTAATTTCCAACTCCACTAACGTCTTTGCTAGGCATTCCAGTAGTATGTCTGTTTTGTAAAATGGACTCATTAGAGATTGCTTTCTCGATTCAGTCAGTCAGTTAAGTGCTATGCATGATACAAGCTTGGGCGATCATGTCTCGAAAGAGACATGACTGACTGGGCAGAAAATTATCCCGCAGTAGGTTGGCATTGCTTTCTGAGGTAGACTGGTTGCTAGCCAAAGCTATAGAACCCAATCTGTCATGTTATTTAACCAATAACTAGAGGGAAGTGACGGATTAATACCTTTCTCGATGGTATTTGGGCGTAAATGAATGCAACGAATTCAACTGGAATTCGAACTCGGCTCGATTACTACACTGTTAACCTCTTCAAGTCTAGGGTCATCACACATATCCTCATAATCTACAATTTGACGTCAATAAAACAATCCAGTTCAGTAACACTCTACCTTGAGTGGTTCTTGGGCCTTGTATTCGGTGATATGATAGCATAAAAAATATTCTGAGATTTTTCGCTTTTCATGGTAATAATAATAGCGTTGAGAACAATAAAAGATAAAGTCTTACTGAGAAGTACCTTCTGATTCTATCGTGGCACTGGAGTCTCTTCGGAATGCAAAAGTGTGAGACAAATAAAAAAGCTAGGAGTGGGAATCACGAGGCAAAAGACTGATTGACCTTTTCCAATCAAGAAAGATTTTCAACGGAAAGGTCAATCGAACATTCAATTTAATACGACTTTACTAATCACTGACCTTTTAAGATTCGAGAAAATTGTCAGTTTAATAAATCTAAGGGGCAACAAAGCAGTTACTCTTTTCTTTCGACATATTCTCCTTCTTTTCTTCTCCCTTCTCTATTTCCTTTCCTTTCTCTCGCATTTCTATTCTTATACCTCGTTTCTTGTTGCCCATTTTTACCTTTTAAGGCCATTCTGAATTTGTTCTTATTTCTTTCCTTCCTTTTTTGTTGCATTCTCTTTCTTTCTTTCTTTCTTTCTTCGTTAATTTCACATTCATTTCCTTTACCTTTGCTAAACACCTGCAATATTTCTTTCTTTTTCTGCCTTAGTTTTTATTCTTTACTTTCTTTCTTTTTCTATTCTATTCAGATATTTTTCTATTTTTTAAATGCTACATAGTTATTCTTTTCCATTATTCCATTTCTTTCTTTCTTTCTTTCTTTCTTTCTTTCTTTCTTTATTAATTTATTTATTTATTTATTTTTCTTTATTTCGGTTAATTTTGTTAAATTCCAACAATCTTTCTTTGTTTTTCATTTCTGTTAGTTTTTATATACTCCTACAATCTTTCTTTCTTTTTTCTTTCTTCCATTTTTCTTTCTTTCTTGCTTTGTTCCTTTCTGTTAGTTTTTATAAACTTCCATAATCTTTCTTTCTTTTGTCTTTCTTTTTTATATTAGTTTTTATAGACTTCTACAAACTTTCTTTCCTTCTTTTTTCTTTCTTTCTCTCTTTCTTTATGTTAGTTTTTATAAATTTCTATAATCTTTCTTTTTTCTTTCTTTCTTTCTTTCTTTCTTTCTTTCTTTCTTTCTTTATGTTAGTTTTTATAAACTCCAACAATCTTTCTTTCTTTTTATTTCTTTATTTCTCTATATTAGTTTTTATAAACTTCTGCAATATTTATTGTTTTTTCTTTTTTTCTTTCTTTATGTTAGTTTATATAAAAATCCAAATAATATTTCTTTCTTTTTCATTTCTGTTAGTTTTTATAAACTCCTACAATCTTTCTTTCTTTCTTTCTTTCTTTCTTTCTTTCTGTTAGTTTTTATAAACTCTTACAATCTTTCTTTCAGTTAGTTTTTCTAAACCCTACAATAGTTCTTTTTTCGTTCTGTTAGCTTTTATAAACTAATATAATCTTTTTTTCTTTGTTTCATTCGTTAATTTTTGCTAAACTTCTACAATCTTTCTTTCTTTATGTCTTTCTATTGGCATTAATAAACTTCTACAATTCTTCTTTCTTTTTGTTAGTTTTTCGTTTTTTCTTTCTTACTTTTTGTTAGCTTTTATAAAAGCCTACAATCTTAAAACTTTAAACTCCTTTCTGTTAGCTTTTCTTTCTTTCTGTTAGTTTTTATAAACTACTATAATCTTTCTTTCATTCTTTAACTTTCACTCAACTCTTACAATCTTTCTTTCTTTCTTTCTTTCTTTCTTTTCTAACACATTTATTTCTTTTACTTTTGTTAAACTTGCTTTATTTCTTTGTGCTATTTCTTCTCTTTCTTTTCTTTTTTTATTTGTTCCTTCGTTCTCCTTTTTCTTCTTCGTTGTAAGACACGATATTCCCACTGCTGCACTCCCTAATCTCGACCCCTATCTTGGTATATTCCGATTTTACTTAATTCTTTTCTTTTACTTCATTTATTTACCTTTATCCGTTTTTTTCTCTCATTCTTCACTTTTTCTTCTTTCTCTTCTTTTTTCACCTTCATTAATATTTTTATGGCGAGTTTTGATTCTAATTCTTCTTCATTTTTAACTTTATTGAATCTAATTGGTCTTATTAAAAACTGAAAAAGTTTTCCTTTCATCCTTACCCAGGAACTTACACTTTTCCCAAAGTGTAAAGCCTTGCGCACAAAATACATTTTCATGTCACTCAATTAAATCGGCGGTATGCTCAGTTTATTTATTTATTTTATTTTTTGTGGATTAAAAATTGATTCAAAATTAAAACTAAAATCTAAGACATACGAAGAAAAAATCCAGAAGAGATGAAAGCGAATTCAACTTATAAAATGAAAGAACATTTGTACCAAAGTGTAAAAAAGACATTGCAATTTTTTTTTCAAGTGGAAACTCGGGAAGCAAGAAGTGAACTGAGTTTGGCTTGAAAGCGAGGCTCTATCGGATAATAACGTCATTAAATATGATCTTTAAGCCCTTTTTAAAGAAATGTCTTTTCTAAGGAGGAAAAATTGGAATGAAAAAATAAAATAAAAGGGAATGCATCAAGGAAAGTTTCAAAATTTCAACAACAACAACAAAAGGAAAAATTTATGGATGCCACACCCTAGTATAGGGTTTTTACCCTTATGAAACCCTTGTGGAATCCTTGAAATAGTTGTGTTTCAGGGAACCTCTGCATAACAATTAATATAAACCATTATTAATATCTATCTCTTTTATACTTTTATCGTAGTTCATGTGGTAACCATAATATCTAGACACCATGCATGTTTCCTGTACTCGAGTGAGTCTCTCAGTGATACACGATTCCGCCATGTACAGGTTCTGTCCATTAACCAGTGAAGGCGGTTTCACACTGACGCCATACAGATTTTCTAACTACATTCCCTGTGTTTATTATAACTGTAAATAAAATAAAAGGTTCAAGCCTTTATTATAATAACGAACTATTTTCCAACAATATGTCTTGCGTGTATAATAAAATTATAAATATAAAATTAAACAAAACTTGCTCAAAAATGCATTATCCTATTTATCACTTTCTTGTGAAACCCCAAACGACATCTTGTGAAACCCTAGGTTTCCGGGAAACATTGGTTTAGAAACACTGGCTTAAATAATATAAATTGAATCCTTTATTACAATAACCAAGGATTTTCCAACAATATGTCGTACGTGTATAATAAAATTATAAATATAAAATTAAACAAAACTTGCTCAAAAATGCATTATCTTATTTATCACTCTTTTTCACCGGACCTCTACTGACTTCTTGCGGAACTCTAGATTTCCGGAGAACAGCGGTTGAGAAACAGTACAATACCTTGATCATTTTTTATTTGACATTCACTGGGCGATAAATGCTTAGAATTAATAGGATATTATGCTAAAGAGATAATTAAATATTTAATATTTGCTTTTTAAATACGATCTATCCTATTAGAAATAACAGAGTACTATTACTCCACTACAAGTAGACTACAATTCCTACAAGTACTATAACTAATACTACTACTTCAAATACTATGACGATAACGACTACTACAAGTACTATGACTAATACTACTATCACAAGTACTATGATGACAACTACTACAAGTACTATGACGACAACTACTACAAGTACTATGGCGACTATTACTACTAGTACTATGACTAATATAATCTTCACTACATGACAACTACTACTAAATGTACTCTGACTAATACTACTACTATTGCAAATTCTATGACGACTTCTACTATAAATATTATGATTATTACTATTACAAGTACTATAACTAGTAGTATTACAAGTAGTATGACTATTAGTATTACAAGTATTATGACTATTACTCTAAGTACTATGAGTAATACTATTATTACAAATACTATAACGAGTACTGCTACTACAAGTACTATTACTGTTACACATACTATGCTTAATATTCCTATTACTACAAGTAATATAACGACTAATACTAGTACAAGTACTATGAATAATACTGGTATTACTATTAAAAGTAATATGATGACTAATAATTCTACTGTTATAAATCAGTCAGTTAAGTACCATACGTGATACACGCTTGGACGATCATGTCTCGAAAGAGACATGACTGACTTGGCATAATATTTTCCCGCAGTAAGTTACCATTCCTTTCTGCGGTAGACTGGTTGCCATCTAAGGCTATAGAACCCAATAGCGCTTATGTGAATACAACGAATTCAACAGGAATTCGAACTCGGCTTTCCATTTTTTGTTCCGAGCCAATATGCACTGCACCACAATGCACATCCACTGTTACAAGTACTATGACTAAAATTACAACTACTACAAGTACGATGATGACTATGATTATTACAAAAACTATGAATACTACTACTAACATTAGAAATACTACGATAACTATAAATAATATGACAATTACTACTACTAAAAGTAATAATAATAATAATAATAATAATAATAATAATAATAATAATAACAGATTTATTTCTGGATTGCTTGACCATATCCAGTTGGGCATGTTTGGGATTGATGCACTTCGGATCTCTGTTCAAGAGCAGGAGTAATGAAGAAGCATCATGGCAAGGTGTCGAGAGAATTCTTTCTATAATTTTGAAGGACGAGGCAGTCAAGACAGCTTAGACATCGCATCTAAATACTTGGGAATGCCTTTAATCGAAGGATGTCCTTTGTGGTGCAGTAGATATCGGCTCGGAATGAGAAATCAGAGAACCGAGTTCAAATTACAGTTGAATTCCTTGCATTCACTTATGCGCAAATACACTTGGGAAAGGTATTAATCCATCTCTTCTCCCTCCAGCTATGAGTTAAATAGCAGGACAGGTTGCCTTGGTTGACAACCAGTTTACCTGTCCCAGAGGATAAAGGGGTTTGCGTAGAGTCAACACCCCTGCCTGTGAAAAAGTCAAGTTACAGAAGCATCGACGACCTCCTTGTCGATGGTTAGGGATCGTCGACGGCCAATGCTTCTCTGAGAGCCATGGGTTCGTGTTTTTTTTATTGTTATTTTATCAATCGGAGACAGGCTTTAAACGGACAGGCTTACCAGTCCTGAAAGTATCTTTTTAATTGGGTGCCACATGCAAGGTTATGCGCTGTTTTTATGATAACCTGTCACCCTGCCGCACACACTTAGTTGTAATGCATGTAACTGGTATATACCTATCATACTAGAAATGATGATGGGTATATTGGGCCTCGTATATTTGATGCCTCAGAATCACTTTGTTGGGGTGCTACTATCTGTTTCAATAATAACAATATTAATAATAATATAAATTGTTACGAAGAGGACATTTGAAGAAAGAAAGCGATATATTTATACATACACACACACACACACACACACACACACACACACACACACACACACACACACACATATATATATATAAAGAGAGAAAGGGAGGAAGGAGTGATTAGAGGAAACAAACACACACACACATACACATATATGTGTGTGTGTCTCTGTGTGTGTATACATATATATAGAGAGAGAGAAAGAGAGAAAGAGAGAGAGGTGGAGGAAACGTACACACACACGCATATATATATATATATAGAGAGAGAGAGAGAAGAGAGAGAGAAGAGAGAGTGAGTTGGAAATAATATGCATATATCTGTATAGATATGAAGTTTTTTTCACTGAACCATTTCAGATTAACCAAACAACAAATGTATTTTTCTCCAGAAATGGTATCAGTTCTTAAATTAGCTATTAACGAATGCTTAGCAATCAAGTTTGTTCTTGTTCTGGCTCATAAAAATAACGCCTTATGACTTACCCGCTATAGCATGTCTCAATACGGAGCGTAAATTTAATTGATTGGCTCATTTCCACAATTAACGCTCCCCTCCTCATCCCGTGCGATACTTCAGAAGGCGGGAAAATAAATCAATATCGTTCATTCTTATTAACACGGTTTAAATTGTTATTATCACAATCGCTAATTACATTTTGTTTATGTGTTGTTCACACAATTACTGGAGGTTGCCAAAAGATTTTTCGTGATCTTTTTATCGGAGTTTAAAGGAAAAAGTGTTAATTCAATTGTAACCTCATTTTGTTTTTTTTTATCTGAAAGTGCTATTAGCTTCTTTCAATAATCATAATCAGTGTTGCTCGAGCAATGTCGACTATTTCAAATTATTTTTTCTTTTTTTCCTTTTTAAAATGTTAATAATACTCTTCTTGCCCGAGAACCGGAAAGGCCATGATGTATGAATGTTAAAGAAACGCTAATAAAAACTGTCTCACTTGTTATTGATAATATGATTTTTTTTAATCATTTCACCCCAAGGAATGCGAGACTGCCACTAGTGTAAAGTCTGGGAACATGGGGAATTGACAGAGTTCTACGAGAGCGACTCTCTACCTCCGGGCGGAAAGGAACACAGACGTGGCTTAGCGGAAGGGCAGAGCCCCGTCTGAGGAAAAATAGACAGGTGTTCGAACCTGTCTTGTGCAGGGTCTACGGGATATTTTTAGCTGTGATTAAAGGCTCGGAGATCTCACCTTAAAAATACCTTGTGACGCATTCCGCCTCCGTGAGAAGGCAGATAAATACCCAGAATGTGTTAAAGAAAGGATAAAAGATGAATGCGATTCAAGAAGATAGATAGCAATAGACGTTGCATTTAAATTTTTGAAGATTGTAAATATCAGAGAAACAAGTTAACAGAAGAGAGTTTCACGGATGGAAAGTGCGAGAAAAGAAACTGTCGAAGTAGAAGTGACGGGTAAATTTAACTATTTCAACGATAAAAGGATAGGACATGGATGCCAATCTAGTAGCACGCATAAATTCACCTGGATGTGGCATCAGAGATAATGCTCGTCAGAGGAATTTTCATGAAAATATTTGTAGAAAAGACAGAGGGAAGCCACGTCACATCGGTGAGAAAGCGACTAAAGTCGAGATGTCAAATCAGGACCAATTACATTGCAGATTCTTCTTTGTTTTTGTTTTTTTGTTGTTTTTTTTTTGTTTTTTTGTTTTTTTAGACGAATATCAAGAGCACCTGATCAGATATGACAACAGTATTCAATGCACGGACGAATGGTAGATTTATAAATGTGCACGATGGATTCTGACAAGAAAAAAAACTTTCTGGCCCGACACAAAGATCCGAACTTCTTAGCAGTAGATGCAGCTATAGAACCGTTATATTCGTTCCACTTTTGAAAAATTGAACCCAGTATGAAACGTTTCCTTATCAGAAAAAAAGTTCGAGCAGGCAGTGATACGGTCAACTTAAATTTATAAATTATTTCTATATTTTCGGGAAAATAGATTTCTCATGTCCACTATCTCGTATTGCTCTTTCCAGTCTTGATAGGGGTTTTCTTGCTAAGCTTTTGTTTGAAGTAGTGTGGTACATCAACTTTTTCATTATGCCTTCGGAAAAATGGAGAGTCGAACACGAGATGGAACTATTTCGACATCTCTAATGCTGCGGAAAGTTCTGGCGATTTGAGATTGGAGTCGAATTATTCTCAGTATTTTATAATTACTGAGTGAAAATAAATTAGTCAACCATCAATATTATCACCATTAACAACACCAACAACATCTCTATGACCGTGTATAGTCATGGAGTCTCTGCGCAGCTGAGCACCTGACCAGCTCCCTCCACATACAGTACTATGCAAAAGTATGAGGAAAAGAACTATTTTATCTTTTATGAGGCATCAAAATAAAGTTTAAAATCACCCCTGTCCTAACACTTTTGCACACTACCGGTAGTGAAAAGCCAAACCTTTATAAGAATTATTTAACTAAAAAAGAAGAGGAAGGAAGGATTTGGAATTTAAATTGCCCCCCCCCCAACAAAGCCCTGATCTCAATCCTATTGAACATCTATGGGATATTTTGGATAAAAAAATTGATAAATCTAATGTTACTTCGCAAGGTACACTTTGGGAACAAATACAAGCTGCTTGGCAGAAGATACCATTAGATACATTGAAGAAGCTTGTGATGTCAATGCCTGAGAGAATGAAGGCTGTGATCAAAGCAATAGGCTATTAAACTAAATATTAAATTTATTTTGTAACAACTATTTTTTCTTGTTGAAGCATTTGTTGAGTAAATCAAATAAAATTACTTTAATTAAATTTTCTATTTTCTTTCAATGCCTCATAAATGATGAAATAGTTTTGTCCTGATACTTTCGCATAGTACTGTATCTCGGTTGCATGTCAACGTCTGAGTCTCCGTGAGTGATCTTTCAGTCCACTCGGTGACATTGTCAACTCACTTTCCCCTCTGCCTGCCTCTTTTCTTCTGCCTCAGCTGGAACCTTAATAAATGGCAGTACAAAGATAGTTGGCGCTTATGACATACCCATGCTATTTCGACTTTCTCTTCTTGAGCGTGAATATGAGGTCTGCCTCCGTGCTCGATTCTAGCTTTGCTACAATCGTCACTGTACTACTACTACTACTACTGCTGCTACTACTACTACAAATAATAACTAGAAGGCGCAATCAAAGAACACCAACCTCCGCCAAGGCAATACCGACATCGTCTCAGCGATTAGCGAGAGATGATTATTAAAATGAGAAAGAAAAACTGCAATGAACTTGACCACATTCAAGATTGAAAATACAAAAAATCGACCGCTCTCAAAATGAAATGCACACTTAAAATGAAAGAAGGGAGGTAAATCATTATTTTAAATTATCTAGGGGAGGTAAATCAGTATTTTGCATTTGAAAGGCAAAAATTAAATTTTAACAAAACCGGAAAAATAACCCAGAAACTTTATACCGTATCGGATCGCATCCAAAATCTAATCAATTCGTGCTAGTCACGAGGCTAATTATCAATGAAAGTTTAATTCGAATCCGGGTCTGGAGATATCTTGACCACGGACAGACAGATAAACAAACAGACAGACAAAAGCGACCGAATACAATACCTCAGCCTTAGGCGGAGGTAATAATAATAATATATATATTTGTGTAAGCAACACTTTTTCGCAGAGAGTGCAAATACTACATAGAGAGCAACGATATTACACTCGTTATAGGAAAAAGTGCCGATGAGCAACCCCTTGATACAAGTCGGAATGCATATATTCAACACCGATCAATGACAGAGGACCGTTGAAATTTAACATATATTCTAATTCTAAACGGAAGTCCCAATTCATACGCAAATATCTCAGTTATTTTTTTACGGGTACTATGTTAATTATAATGATAATCATACGAACAAGAAAACCAATAGTATGAAAGGAAAAAATGAAACAAACAAGACCGTAAACTGTATCCCATATGTCAATGCAGATTATGAAAACTATGTATACTTAGGTAAAAAAAATACATTCAAACAAGTTTCATTAAAATCTACCGACATAAACTATTTATTTATTTATTACATTTTTCAAGTTTTCGTATAAGTTGTCGCACATCCGGATCAAATTTATGGAGAAAGTGTCCAGTATATAGTTACAAATCATTTCACACATGATGTGACTCGTATACCATAAGCGTATATTTAAGGGAGAAATGTAGTCTTTTTGTTTTGTTTTGTTTTGTTTTTGTTTTTTTTTTAAGGCAAAAAACAAAAACGCCAGAATTATGCTAATAAAACATTTTTTTTTCTCCATTGTAAATCTGAACAAAAATAGTGACGGAAAGAACGCTTATACTCAGAATGAGAAAGATATATCTATATCCTAATTTAAAAACATATATTGTCAACACGGACAACACATTTATAGACCAAAAAACAAATCTTTTACTTTCTGCCCATTTTGAAGGATTGTATGAGGATTTGCCTTGGATTCATTTCAGAAAATGCGAAATGAATTTCTTGCTTTCAAGCCATTCTGATATTGAGAAGAGGATTTACTTTTAATGCGACATAAAAAATGGTGGGGAAATATATTAAAAACTTTTCACTTTAACTAAGAATTGTAAGAATGTGTGTATATATATATATATATATATATATATATATATATATATATATATATATATATATATATATATATAAACTTATTTATAAATGGAACTTTGTGTATGTGTGTGTCTGTGTGTGTGTGTATCCGTTACCTATAGACTCCGAAACGGCTGAACCGATTTTCTTGAAAATTTACACAGTTGAACTATAAGCGTCTGCGAGTGTTTTAGCTAGGTTTTGTGTCGAGGTACCCCCTATAAATATCGAAAATCGATAATCGAAAAAATCGGGTTATAGAAGGAGTGGTCCGATTTTAATCAAATTTGATACACTCATAGACAAAGACATAAGAAACGATATTCAGAAGTTTCAAGGTTGCAGTTCTTACAATAGTGCAGAAAATCGATAATATATATAAAAGGCAAGATGTTTGTGTGTATGTCTGTTTATCTGCCTGTGCGTCTGTATTATTCTTCCAGCCCTTTTATTTTAGTTTTTGCTTCGGGTTTGGCTCTAAGTAGGTATAATTGTAGTTCTTAGTCTCAGCCATGATACTATTTACTCAGAGGACGTATTTAGCCCTCAAAATTCAATTTACGACAAAAAAAAATTATTCGATATCGATACCAGGAAATCAAAATTTGACTTACATCCATTCATTTTTCTTTCAGTCTACGGTTTTGCTTTAACTGGAAACAACTATTGCTTTTTAGTCTTTCGTGCCAGCGTCCAAAGAGTCTGAGCTCCAGGACAATGGATTAGTTTTAAAGCTTTCATTACACCTGAGCAACGCCGGGCTATACAGCGAGTATATATATATATATATATATATTAATTATAGTTGTAATACCAAAAACAACAGAACTAATTCTGTCAAGATTATCAATAATTAAACTACAACTGACATCGTCCTGAAACCCACCGGGAACTAACCCGGAGGGAAATGAAGGGGAAGAAAAAAAGAAACAAACGAAATATCTGAACAAAATGTCATGCATTCGTGAGAAAGAAAAAAGCCCCAAGACGAAAACCTTAACAATAAAGAGCTTAATACGAAAGCAGAGTACACAAAGCACCCAACGCGAAAATAGAGCAAACAAAATCGAAAATCTAAGTGAGCCAATAAACTACCACGGTTTCAATTCCAATTTTCCATGACGAGCCGTTAAGCGAAACCGTGGTAGGTTATTGGCTCACTTAGATTTTCGATATGTATATATATATATATATATATATATATATATAGATAGAGAGAGAGAGAGAGAGAGAGAGAGAGAGAGAGAGAGAGAGGCAAATAAAATTATGGCCAACGCGGTTTCGATGCAATACAAAAGAGTTGCACCGTTTGTCCAAACGTAAATCGATTTGTATTCGTAGACTCGGGTTTTAGATCACGTAGATGTGCCTAGTGGTGCAGTGGTTATTGGCTCGGAAAAAGAAATCGGAGAACCGATTTCGAATTCTAGTCGCATTCACATACGCAAAAATACCATTGGGAAATGTGCGAATTCGTCGCTTCTCCCTCCAGCTATGGGTTAAATAACAGGACAGATTGGTTTCTATAGCCTTAGTTGGCAATCATTCTACCACCGAAAATAATGGCAACCAACTGCAGGAAAATCTTCTGCCCAGTCAGCCATGTCTCTTTCCAGACATGATCGCCCAAGCGTGTATCACGTATGGCACTTAATTGTACCATACGTACACGTTTTTGCATTTTATTCCATCATATATATATATATATATATATATATATATAGTAATTTAGTGTATTATTCGTTTTTAACGAGTATAACGAATATATGTGATTTATCAGCTTTTCTGATTAAATATGGGTTTTCTGTAAGATCATGTTTGGTTTCTTCAAGTTGAGATTGTTACTTAAAATGATTTTACTCTTAATAAATTTATTTTTTCATGAATTCGGTTTTGCTAAGTCTTGATCCATAAAGTATGTAATATGTTCATCACCTTTTTAATTTAAAATATTTAAATCTCAATAATAATATTTCAATTTCGGTTCTCTTGATAAGGCTTCTATATTTGTCCAGTGAATGGCAGTTAATAAATAATAATGATTACATGCGTATTTTGCTTCAGATGTAATACGTCGAGGTATTATTCTTTTTAATTCTATTTCATCGTTTATGAAATTCGGGTGCATTTGATTTCTGTAAAATATTTTAATAGTATTGTTATTGATCTTTTTTTTTAATAATCATTTCATCCCAAGCAAGGCAGGACTGCCACTGGTGTGCAGTGGGTTACAGTGAGAGAAAAAATACAAGGTACACAGGATGTCAATTAAAGGATAAGAGAAGGATGGGAATCAAGGAGTCGCATTTAAAATTTTGATGATTGTAGCTATCAGGGAAGAAAGTAAACTGAAAGGAGTTCCACATATGGAAATCTTATCTTTTATATATATATATATATATATATATATATATATATATATATATATATATTTATGAGTTGAATATATGGATCGGAATCCAACAAAATTAAGAGAATAAGAACAAGAATGAAAAAAGTGTTTCACTTTTAACAAGCTTGTTCAGATATTTATATATTTATTAAAGACGAATGATTTAAAAAAATCCAACAGACAGTATGTTGATTGAGGAATAGTTTCATTGGTCAGATACGTGTTACCTGTGATAAAACAATGGATGAATATTAAATGGAGAATATATATATACTAGCAGTATAGCCCGGCGTTGCCTGCGTGTAATGAAAGCTTTAAAAGTAATCCATGGTCCTGGAGCTCAGACTTTTTGGACGTTGGCACGAAAGACTAAAAAGCAATAGTTGTTTCCAGTAAAAGCGAAACCGTAGACTGAAAAAAAAAATGAATGGATGTAAGTCAAATTTTGATTTCATTGTATCGATATCAAATTTTCTGCACTATTGTAAGAACTGCAACCTTGAAATTTCTGAATATCGTTTCTAATGTTTTTGTCTATGAGTGTGTCAAATTTGAATAAAATCGGAGCACTCCTTCTATAACCCGATTTTTTAGATTATCGATTTTCGATATTAATCGGGGGTACCTCGACACAAAACCTAGCTAAGAACACTCGCAGACGCTTCTAGTACAACTGCGTAAATTTTCAAGGAAATCGGTTCAGCCGTTTCGGAGTCTATAGGTAACGGACACACACACACACACACAAAGTTCCATTTATAAAATTTATGTTTCCTTCGTTTCTTTTTTTTTTTAAATACCTTCGACCGTTTCAGTCGTTATCATTAACTAGGTGTTGTTAGTGCGGTAGACAAGATTTTCTTTACCACATTTTGTTGTTTCTATTAGGTGGCGAGAAACTCTGGGGTTCAAATTAATCCAGAGTGAGCCTATGTGTAAAACGGTTACACGGAGCAAGATTCAACTGGAAAAAGAATACATATATATATATATATATAGTGTATCGAGGCAGCAAGTAATTTTCTAAACTTATGCTGCTAAATATAAGAGACAATGAATGTCTATTATGTTTAATCGTGAGCCATTCTAAACTTCGTATTTTTGCTTTAATTTCAGTTGAAAATGAAGATAAAAATTCTCCAACATTTGGATAATTATTTATTGATTTTCTTCTAAGCTTTCGGCTCACATGAGCCATCTTCAGAGATGTTGTTTAGACTGAGATATTATAACATCCACCATCACCGACGATTTTATTTTGTGTTGACATAAAACTCAGCTTGGCAACGGCAATAGTTACCAAAAATAATAAACGCAGTTCTTATATATATATATATATATATATATATATATATATATATTTGGGCAGTAACCTTTCTTTTGTGCAGCTTTGAAAGACAAAATATTATGGTCAAGCTTTTTATGTCATTTTCATGCGAACTTAGGATATAAATTATATAAAAATTGTTCGAAAGTTTTGCTTTTTAGAGGGCTTTCGACTATAATTTTAGCCATTATCGAGGATATATTTTATTTTACGTGTGACGAAATATGTGTAATGTTCATGTGCGTGTGTCATGTGTTTGTTTTATATTCCGAACACAGTAAGCATATTGTTGTTACGTTCATAGTTGATTAAGTGTTAGACTTTTCTTTTTTATTAATAATGCGTCTATTATTTTTAGCCTTCTTTTTTCTTTTTTGCATGTGGATGATGATATGATATTTATATTATCAACAAGTATTTTGCGAATAGGGTTTGGTAGTTCTCGGTGTGTCTTTAAATTAGATCGAATTGAACTCTGTTCTGGAAGGTGCAAATTTAATCTTCTCGCCAACCGCGTGGTCGTGGGGTCAATGTAATTATTTACGAGTTTAGATTGATCATAGCATCATCTGCAAGGAAACAAATGCTCGTAAAAACAAGCAGTCAATTTTTATATTATTTATGTTTTGAAAATAAAAAATCACAGGAAAAATTACATAAAAGCTTAGCCATAATACCATGACTGGCATTTTTAATGAAACCTGTATATATATATATATGTGTGTGTGTGTGTGTGTGTGTGTGTGTGTGTGTGTGTGTGGATGTGTGTGTGTGTATATATATATATATATATAGTCGTATCACCCCTAGCAAGGCGGTAACGCCACTGGTGTGCAGGGGGCTACGTAATAGTGAAAAGATTGGAAAAGAGTAAGCCGGAAACCACATCCTAAACACGGAACAAGGGATGAGCCTCTTAATCTGTTCAATAGGCGTGGGTGGAGTGTGAACCGGGCGATAGATAGATCTATCTCCTCCAGTTGAAAAAAAAGAAAAAAAAAACAAAGTGAGAAGATTGGAAAAAAGAAAGCCGGAAACCACATCCTAAACAGGGAACAAGGGATGAGCCTCTTAACCTGTTCAATAGACAATTCATATGTGTGTGTGTGTGTGTGTGTGTGTGTGTGTGTGTGTGTGTGTGCGCGCACGTGTGTTTTTCTGATAGAAAGCGATCCTATACTCCCACAAAAATATTTTGAAATAGAGAACGAAATTTATATTTGTGTACATTTTAAAAGAATTTCTTTCTGAATTTGGATAATTTTCCCTGGAAGCCTAGACTTTGCCAAAATGCAGTGAAACAACGTCGCAACAAAATGAGCCACCGCCCAGAGTTTCATGTTGACATGTCAGTCACTTTTGATTACGAAGCAATACACGCTAATTTCGTCTGTGATGCGTTTCTAATTTCTGACACGCCTTATCATCTACAGTGAGTCACGTGACAGCGATACGGAGCAATGTAGCGCCCCATAGCGAATTTGTTGAGGTTTAGAAGATCCCAACTTCATATTCCAGGAATGTGGATCTCAGGGTCATTACTCGATCGCCAGATCATGAGGACTTCTTCTTCTTCTTCTTCTTCTTCTTTGTGCCTTGTCCTTTTAGAACGTAGGCGATCATGGCTTTCCACATCTCCCTAAACCTAATTTTATATGTACTAATTTTAGATATACTTTGTCTATCAATGCTGAGAAGCAAGTGTTAGCATCACAATTTTTTAGTTGGTAGTAGACATCATAACTTATAAGTTACTAGCCGTATAGCCCGGCGTTGATCGGGTGTAATGAAAGCTTTAAAACTAATCCATGGTCCTGGAGCTCAGACTTTTTTGACGTTGACACGAAAGACAAAAAAGCAATAGTTGTTTCCAGTTAAAGCGAAACCGTAGACTAAAAGAAAAATGAATGGATGTAAATCAATTTTGATTTCCTGGTATCGATATCAAATGAGGTTTTTTCGTCGTAAACTGAATTATGAAGGCTAAATAAGTCCTCTGAGTAAATTTACACAATTATACTATAAGTGTCTGCGAGTGTTCTAAGCTAGGTTTTGTGTCGAGGTACCTCAGATAAATATCGAAAATCGATAACTTTTAGGTGAAAAGCAATCAGTAGACAACAAGATGCGATCATATTCAATAATTCAACGAAAGTTCAACTGACTTACCTGACTGACCGTCTCAAGAGTTTCGAATGGCTAAAATATAAAAAATCCAATAGCTCTTAGAAAATATATATATATATATATATATATATATATATATATATATATATATATATATCTGTTTGAAATAATTTGTTTGAACATTATTTTTCATCTATAGTCGTATTTAAGTAGATAATCTGTTTATAATCAAACAGTATTAAATATTTATTTCTACCGACCTGATTATATTCAAACTGTCGGTTGTTTATAACCAGTTTCGTTAATCTTCGTTAATTTCCGTAACATGTTTACAGTTGTTGACATTATGATACATTTCAGAGCAGTGATAGTTGTTACGATGAATTCGAAAATTGTATTATAGGCTTAATTTGACTGCGTTTAGATTGGTTGTCATTCCTGGTCGAGAGGTCTAAGACACGGTGGATTACATGGTGGCTTCCCCTATGTGGATAAGGGTCACAGGTTCGAATTCTGCCAAATAACACACATTTTTGTAACAAAAAGTATCGTAAATAATCAGGTAGCAATAAATATATAATACGTTTTGATTATAAACAGAATATCTAACTTTTTTTAATCATCTCATCCTAAGCAAGGCATTCTACTGCCACTGTTGCGCAGGGGGTTACATAGGGGAAAGTGATGAGAAAGAGGGGTTAGTTATAGAAAATATCAGGAGGAGAGTAATAGACGGATGAGGATACCGAGGATGGGGTGGAGTAAATGAAAAAAGAGCTTGAGAGAATGGATGCAAGTTAGTGTGATACGAGATGTCTATTGACCTTACGTTTAAATTCATGGAGATTATAGCTGTCGGAGAAGCAAGTATGTGGAAGGGAATTCCACAGGTGGGAAGTGCGAGAAAAAAAAGCTGTTGGAGTAGAAATTGCAGTTACATATTATTCATTTCACTGTAAAAGGGTGGGACCTAGTAATCTAGTAACTCGTGTAAATTCATACTTAGGGGGCACCAGTGATCTACGTTCATTGGAGCAGAAGCCGTGAAAGTATTTATAGAAGAGGCACAGGGAAGCCACGTCATGCCGGTGTGACAGCGACTACAACCGAGCTGCAAAGTTGGTATCGATCACATTACAGATTCTCCGTTGGATTTTGTCAAGAACCCCGAGGTTAATGGCAGGGGCACCCGATCAGATGTGGCAGCAGGATTCAATCCACGGGCGGATGGTAGATTTATATATGTGCAGGATGGACTCAAACTGGAAAAACACCCTGGCCCTTCACAGAAAACCGACTTTCTTAGCAGCGGATTTAGCAATGGATTCGATATAGTCATTCCACTTGAGGTCCGCTGAGAGTGTGAGGCCAAGGAGGCGTAGTGTTTTACTCTCAGAGAGGCTAGCCTGTTCCATGCTAACGGTGGGTAGGAGCGATTGTCTATGATGGTTAATAGATAGCAGCTTCGTTTTGGAAGTATTAAAATTTACGATCCATAAATACGAGAATCGATCAAAAAATGTTTAAACAAATCATTTCAAATTGTCGGTCGTTTATAACCAGTTTCGTTAATTTTCGTAAAATATATATATACATACATATATATATATAAAGGAAAGAATGGCAACCCGTGAAGACAGAGAGGATAATCAAAATAATTTTATCTAAATAATATAAATTATCAATTAAATAGAAATAGTGAGTTCAATGGATACTATCCAGAGCAAATATATTAAGAAAACTCAATACATAGTTAAACGGTTATAAATCTAGAATTTACTTCAGTAATGTAAACAATATAAATTATCAATTAGATAGAAATAGAGAGCTCAATGAATAGAGATTATCTATAGCAAATTTTTTGAGGTCTCTTCTCAATATATATATATATATATATATATATATATATATATATATCGTTGAAAACGAACAAGGAGAATTTTATCATTATTTACTTTTTTTTCGGTATTCTTACATGTTTCCTTTTGGTGAAGACAAGGAGTGTAAAAATGTTTCGTAATCATTCTCAAGGTTGTTATGTCTCTGATTTTGTTGTATGCTGAAAAAGGCCAGCAAAGTGCTTGTAAATATAATAATTACGAGACATTTTTAAATCAAAAATTAATAAATTGTTCCTTGTCGGTCGTTTGCAACGAAACATGCTTAAAAGAGAGGTTGATGCATATATATATATATATATAGTGTCGTAATTTTGTTATTACAATGCCTTATAAAAGCATTATATCACTACACAAAAATGTTATATATATATATATATATATATTGGGCAACAAAACATACCATAGACGTTGGGCTAAAATATTTACACGTTTCCCACTGTTACCAGAGATGGGGTTCTAAGCCCAGGAGAAAAATAAAATTCGGAATATTAATGATTTTCGGGACACCAAAACGCTCTTTTTTTTCTTTTCATCTTGAGTCGTACTATGTTTAATCTGTTATCGTAATGTCGAGAACTGCGTTATCTAATTGTTTTTTCTTTGGGCGGCACGACATTTGCTCCTTTAATTGACACTTAGCAATGATGGCCACCAAAAAATGATGAAATATATATATATACAGGGATGTGTGGATAGTTTACAATAAACACCATATACGGACGAAAGAAAGGTTATATATATATATATATATATATATATATATATATATATATATATATATACTCTTTCTTTCATTCATACCCAAAAATATTTTCGTTTATATATTTTTCTTCTTTTTTGGTTAGTCTTCCTTTTTTACTTTCATGTCTGTCTTTTTTTTATATATCTGTGTTATAGTATATATATATATATATATATATATATATATATAAGCGTGTGTATATGTTTGCGCACGCGCACGTGTGTGTCTATATATATGACATCTCCGTCAGTTAACTACTCCGTCGACATTCCTTTCTTTTACCCTGATTTTGAAAATCATCTGTTCTCTTTTTTATTTCATATTTTTAAATTCCTGAATATGCAATTTTTACATTTTTCTTTTATTTACTCTTCAATATTTTTTCAATTTTGTTTCTTTTTTTTTTTAATTTCTTTTTTAATATCTTTTTTTTTTTTGTCCTTTACATTCTTCCTTTCTTGTTTTGTTTTTCACCATTTAGCTTACTATTTTTCATTCATTTTTATCAATCATTCATTCCGAATTTTTCTTTTTTGTCTTCATATTTCTTCTTCTTCTTCTTCTTCTTCTTTTTCTTCTTCTTCATATTCATGGTCTTCATTTTCTTCGTTGTCCACGTTGTCCTTGTCGTTTTCACTTTATTCTTTTTCTTCTTCTTCTCCTTTTTCTTCTTCCGTTAGTTTTCTTCTTCGTCGTCGTTTTTACTTTCTTTTTCTTTTTCTTTTTCTGTTTCTTTTTCTTTTTCTTTTTCTTCTTCATCGTCGCAGTGTTCATTTCCTTCCTCTTTTTCTTCATGTTATTATTATTTTTTTATTATTATTATACTTCGTCTTCTTTTCTTCGGCGTCCTCGTCGATTTTCACTTTCTTCTTCTTCTTTTACTTCGTAGTTTCTTCTTCTTCTTCTTCTTCTTCTTCTTATTATTATTATTATTATTATTATTATTCCACGCTGTATGGCATATTTTTATTTTCTATTTCTCTCCCTCTCCTTCCATCCCTCATCCTCTCTTTTCATTCCTCTCTTACTCTTCGTTAATTTTATCATCTTTCTCTCCCAAATGTCGCTTTTTCCTCCCATTAATTCTAGCCTCTTTTTCATTTATTCTTTTTCTCTTTTTCTTTTCCTGCATTTTTCTCTCTTAATTTCTCAATCCTCACTCTTTCTCCATCTTTTTCTTTCAACTGCATCTTTTATTATTTCACTAAAATTCTCTCACTCGCTCTCTTACTCTCTCCTCACATTCTCTATCTCTCTCACTTACTTTCCTCCTCCCTTTTTTCTTGCTTTCTTTTTCAGTCTTTAATTCTTCACTCTCTTTCTTTCTCGGTTTCTCTCTCTCTCTCTCTCTCTCTCTCTCTCTCTCTCTCTCTCTCTCTCTTACACACACATACATTCTTATTCTTTCTTTTTCTTTTCTTTCTCACTTTCTTTTTCTCTCTCTTAGTTCTCAATCACTCATACTCTTTTACTCTCTTAATCTCTCACTACCCACTCTTTCTCGTCTCTTGCTCTCTCTCTCTCTCTTGCATTCACACTTATATTCTCACTTACACGCTCTGTCTTACTTTCAGCCTCTCTTTATTTCTCATACTCTGTCATTCTTAATCACTTCTCTCACTTTCTCTCTCTCTCTCTTTCTCACTCACAGTCCCACTCACACTCTATCTCTCTCCCTTACTGTCACCCTCCTTTTGTTTCTACCCCACTCACCTTTTCTATCTCTTAATCATCTTCTCTCTCTCTCTCTCTCTCTCTCTCTTTCTCTTTCTTACTCTCTTATTCTCCTAATCACTCTTTCCTTTTATTGCTTCTTTTTTCTTTTTTCCTTCAGTTCAACTTTTACTTTCACAAGCTTCAACTCACACAACACGCACATCACACATTACAAAATTTCCCGGCCTCCCGGTGACGACCGTCGCTGTGGAGCCAGGGGATAAGAGCAAAGTCTAACACTCCTCCTCCTCATCGTCGTCGTCTTCCTCCTCCTCCTTCTTCTCCTCCCTACGCCGTCACCCCTAACATCCACCCAAATCGTCGACCCTCTTCCACGCCAACCCGACTCCAAATTCACCCGTCCCCTTCCTGACATCCCTTCACAATTTCACACCTATCTTCTTTCTTTTCTATGCTCTGTAAGGCTGCCTTACTTCGGCGAGGTTTGCCACCCGCCTACCCTTTCCCTGCTGTTTGACAGCCTGTCTTGGGTAGTGCATGGAAGAGGGTGGCAGAACGCCCGGCGGCTAAGGTCTGCCCAGGCCTCTCTCCTTTCTCTTCTCCTCTCTGCCCGGGTTCCCGTAGGCTTTCGGATTTGACACGATATTAGCCACACATGTAAATAAGTGTTGGCCCAGATGCATGCATACATACGCCTGCATAAACTCGCAGAAACGCCGAACTGCGGCAATAGAAATTCGCAGATGCGAAGATTTCTACTTACAGACGCACCTCCATTATTTGACCATAATGACATACACTTGGAGATTAATACCAAAAAAATAAAAAGATGGATTTATGAGATCCTTACGCGCCCCCATCGAAATGACTCCATGCTCGTATTTTCATTATTTCTTCAATTATCTCAGTTAGTTTCTGACTTTTAAACCGAAATTTTATTTTTATTTTTTTAAGCATTTATCTTTGGCCCCATGATTTTTCATTAAATGGCGTCACCTCTAAGGGGGTGGGGAGTAGCGTTCATGTTGATCTGTTCTACAAGTTTGTATTTGCAAACTGATTGAAGCTATTTTTGTTGTTTCTTCAGTCTCATTTGTGCTGTAAACAGATTCCTATAATCCAAAATCTGTTTCAGCTCCAAATAACCCACAAGAGGTAGATAAGCTGTAAAAAACAAATCAATCAAAAACAATCAGCCCCACTTGTTGAAACTTGCATCAGTAGAGTCTCGAATATAAGTTCTTCACACACACACACTCTCTCTCTCTTTCTCTCTCTCTCTCTCTCTCTCAAACCCATACATACACACACTTACACGCACACACTCTGTGTGTGTGTGTGTGTGTGTGTGTGTGTGTGTGTGTGTGTGTGTGTGTGTATTTGGTGTCTTAGGAAAGATACCAATCCCTTCTTTCTCAGATATGGGTTAAATAACAGGGCAGATTGGGCTTCCTGGCTGTAGATGGTAAGTAGCTCAGTAGAAGCATATCACTGAGTTCAATAGCGGAGGTAGCCCTGACGTAGCACATAATATGCTGCCATCAACAAATCCTCGAGTTCGCAGTGACTTTCTAACCTCGACTGCAATCGACATATGACCGCAGTAATATATTATTATTATTATTATTATCATTATTATTATTATTATTATTGATGCAAACCTCTTGCTACTCCATCGCTATTTCGATGGAAAGTCTTCAGACGTGCTAAACTTCTTACTTCTCCCAAACTCTAACCCTCACAGCTAAAACCCACCACGCCGCGTACACAAACCACCCTCATTCCTTTCATATTCCATTAGTGCAGTGGTCCCCAAACTGTGCGGTACGCCCCATGGGTACGGCGGAAGAGGTTAACAGGTGAAGCGGAATGATTCAAAGACAAGCAAAGACTCAGAGACAGTTTCAAAAAATGCCAGAAATAAATATGATTTCAGAATTTAAAATATTATCATGCATTACTTGTAAACTGCATGCATGAATCCCAGTGTAAATAGTTATAAATAATTATTGACCAATTTTATCATTGTGATATTTTTAATCATATCAAGTATGAAGAATATAGCAGCTAAGGTCCGAAAATTAGAGGAGAGAGTTATCAATGATGATGTTCTGACTTCGAATGCGTGGTAATCTTCCTTTAACCCTCTAGGGCCATTCGTATCATATTTGATACAGTATTTCCCTATAAGGAAACATTTGGTATTTCCCTATTAGGAAACATTTGGTATTTACCTATAAGGAAACATTTGGTATTTCCCTATAAGGAAACATTTGGTATTCATTGACTGAGCAGTCAGTACTGCTTTCATTTGAAATTTATAAAATATTTCTCTTAAAAAATTTTTCAGGAAAATATTTCTTTCAAGGCTTGTTTTCATACTGTATCAAATATGATACGAATGACCCTAGAGGGTTAACACTTTCTCTGTTTTTAAAATTTTTTAATGTATTTTTATCACATAAATTAATTTCGAAAATGCGGCCCAGAGGAAAAAAGTGGGGAAACCACTACATTAGTGAGAAATAAGTTACGTTCAAACAGTTTCTTTCCACAAAACTCTACTTTGTGAACCGACTCGCAAGATTCGCTTGCCTTCCTAACAACGACAATCTTTATATGTTCAAGTCGAGGGTTAATCGTTATTTTCCTACTTATCGTCGTAAACTACACTGGCTCAGAAAAAAACTTCAACCCTCTACCTAGATATCCCCCCACTAGAGTAAATTGTTATTCCTTTTCTTTCTGGTTAAAATTGGATTTCTGGCTCCTTCTACATTATCATCTTGCCTGAGGTAAATTGATTAAAAAAAAAAACTGTAGAGTTATTTTAATTTTTCAAATTTTAAGAATTTAAGAATTTTAAGAAGTGTTTTAGTCGCCTATTGTCCGGTTCACTCTCCCCCGGTCTCTCGAACAGGAGTAGAGGTTTATCCCTTTTTTCCTGGTTAGAAACAAGTTTCTGGTTTCTTTTACAGTCTTCTCATTCTTTTTCACTCCTAGTAGCTCCCCGTCACGTTTCAGGGGCATTATCATCTGGCTTGAGGTGAATTGATTTTTAAAATACCCGTAGAGCTATTTTAACTTTTCAAGAATTTAATTAAATTTAATTTAAAACTATATATATATATATATAAAGAGAGAAACAGGAAGAGAGCAAGTGCACTTGTACATTTGTTTTGCGATTGTTAAAGATTTTTATGAATGCAATTGATCGAATTATTAAAGTCCTAATTGATATATAGTTTGTTCATTTTCGTTTATCTTTTCATATAGATATTAAAAGTGCTTATCCTTGTTCCCCGAGTTTTGATGAAAATGACAAATAACACAAGAGAAATGGCAATGTGTTGCGTGCTACCAATTGAGCCAATGTTGAAGTGTTCTAGCATGTTTAAATAATAACATTCTATTTGTTTAGATAAATAAACCCTGAAGAGTTTCCCTGAAGTGTTATCTTGATTTTATTTTCATTTTTAAAGATTTTTTAAAAATTGTACTAATAATTTTGGTTAAATAAAATAAAAACAAGAAGAAAACTATTTTAAATCGCCTACGTGTTTCGTCCTGTGATGGACTTTATCAAAGCAAAAAGACGAAATGAGCTTTATTCTAAATTACGTATCTATAAACAAGCAATGTTGGCAACCACAAAGACGCTCATAAATCATTTCAAAAGATTAACAGAATATTTTAATTTTTAGAATTTCTTCATGTGTAGTGCAAAGTCACGAGATATTAAAATGAAGGGAATTCAACCGTTTTCTTTGAAATTTTTATGATGTATGTTAGTCTGTTTTAGTATAATTTCCATAAGTAAAGGTGAGATTGGGAAAAATCCGGGGCGCAAATTGATGTTTTGGTAGTACTGGATAGCGGCGCTCTCGAGAACTTTTCTTCTGAATAAATTGTTTACTCTTTTTATGAGTGTGGCATTTTTAAAATCGAAATTGTGTTTTTACAGACATTCTCTATTATTTTAAGAATGCACTTCATAAACAAAAACAGAAAAAAATTACGACTCAGCGTAAAATTTCATCAGGAATTTTGTACTTGCTTATACTATATTAACAGAGTACAAATCATATTCACAAATCGAGTTTTCCTTTTCAATTTTTAATAGAACTACATTTGTAGGAATAGTATAAAGCCATCGCTTCTCCCCTCATCTATCAGTTATATCAGTCCACCAGTTAAGTGCCATACGTGATATACGCTTGAGCGATCATATCTCAAAAGAGACATGATTGACTGGACAGAAGATTATCCTGCTGTAGGTTGCCATTACTTTCTGCGGTAGACTGGTTGCCAACCAAGGCTATAGAACCCAATATGTCCTGTCATTTAACCAATAACTACACGGATTAATACCTTTCCTAAGGGTATTTGCGCATAAGTGAATGTAGGGAATTCAACTGGAATTCGAACTCGGCTCCCCGATTTCTCGATCCGAGCCGATATCCACTGCACCACAACGCAGTTACATAGAAAGAGAGAATAGACTATCTAGTAACCAGCAAAGAAGAAGGAAAACTGAATCTCACGAGTCGTCGTGGCCGTGACCGTGACGGACATATACTGGAAATGTAACAGAGTTTCGTTCAGTATAATTACAGTATAAGCAACAGGTTGATTCTGCTGGCGTTGATGAAATACAGGTTTGGGGCTGAGCAGCTGGAAGACGAGAAATCACTTTGTATTACAGCGTACCCGCAAAGCCGCTCTGACGTTCATGAATCACGGTTTTCTTCTTAATCCTAATCAGCGGCGATTCTACGGGATGATCAGAAGGGCCAATGTACCCCACCCAGAATTTGGCTGGGCCCTCAGTTGGCCCCCTACCACTTTTATAAGCTTCAAAATGTTATGAAACTGATCAGTCTCCGATTTTGACAAGATTTGATCTTCAGCACAAACAAAATAAATGCAACCAAATTTCTAAGCGTCGCTTAGATGTGGCACAAGGTCGAAAGTATGGGACACCCAATGAGGATCGAACACATTACTCATTTGTAACTGGTTCTAGTGAAAATAAGCTTGCTAACCATTACAACACATCGAGGTGCCCGAAATGCAATCAGATAGTTAGAAACAGACATGTTGTTAGGGAGGGAAAGAGATTTAATAAGCATGGAGAAACTATATTATTTAAATTATTTCCTTATTTCAAAGTAGCTTCTTGATGGTATGGTGGGACATTGCCGAAAACTTTAATGTGCCAGCTGTTTAATCGGCTAAGCTACAGAAAACTCAACGGATGAACATAGCAAACTTAACCGCCATTCTTGTCACGATTATACTCAGTGCCAAAATTGTTTTTGTTTTACATTTAGTAACACAAACTTTTAAAGAAAACAGAAAACAGAAACAAAAAGACACTTATACTTAATGAGGAAAGATGGATTAGAAAATTTGACACTCACGGGACATATTGAAAGCAAGTGGAAAAAAGCACATAACATACCTAACGCGCTTGTGTAAATGGCTGGCAGAATATGGTTTAGGAAAGATAGCGTATGACAAACATTACTAAAGTCTACAAAGGATAGAAAACTGTGGAGAGCCATGATCGCTTGCGTTATGAATGGACATGGTATGCAGATAGAATAAGAAACAGATTAGTATGTGAGTGTATGGACATGGTATAAACTATCGGCACTAAATGTGAAATCAGCGAGAGAAATTTTAATTTCGGCTTATTTTGTTTCGTTCGTACTAATTCTCTTGGTAAAGGCATGAATCCATTTCTCCCTCCTCTCCACAGCAGACTGAACTAGACTCTTTAGCCTTAGGTGGCAGCCAGTCCAGGAGAACGGTGATTCTGAATTCAAAAACTACGGAGAAGGCAATAGGAAACCAATCTACTATATTTACTAGGAAGTCATTGCTATTCACAGATAGTAAAGGAAAAGAACGTGTGGAGAGCCATGAACACCTAAGTTTTGAAAAATTATTTAGTGAAAAAAAGTATTAACAGGTTATTATTTTATTCCATTTTAGATTACGATTCTTTCAGCCATTATTATTGAAAGACGAAAGTAAATAACCCCTTGTTCCCTGTTTAGGATGTGGTTTCCGGCTTTCTCTTTTCCAATCTTTTCACTTTTCTTTTCTTTTTTCTTTTTTCTTTTTTCTCAATTGGAGTAGATAGACTGAACTGTCGCCCGGCTCACACTTCACCTACGTCTATTGAACAGGTGTCGAGACTCATCCCTTGTTCCCTGTTTAGGATGTGGTTTCCGGCTTTCTCTTTTCCAACCTATTCACTCTTACGTAGCTCCTGCACACCAGTGGCCTTACCGCCTTGCTTTAGGTGATGTGATTTTTAAAAAAATAGTAAAACTTAATGATAATCGTCAATGTTTCATCTAATAAAAATAAAATACGGATGAGGAGTTATGCTATGAACGCTGACCCAAGATCAAAAAAATGTTCAGGAATAATATTCAGTAAGCTTTGTTCAACCCTACACAAGGTCAATTTTAAAAATTGTGTTGAGGTTCTGCGTACCCGATTAACTTAAAATCCGCATTTCAGTTCTCATCTCTTAAAAATTCGTTTTTGAGTTTCCAGATCTAAAGTGATCACGAATATCAACATCGGTAAGAAGTACGTACCTATCTAAGTTACAAAGCGGTTCCACGATATTTTCGCTCGGAATATCCAACTAATCACCTCCTCATCCGAGAAACATGCGCGCAAACAAACATCTGCTGACGTTTGCAAACGAATTCGTATTCTTGAAAATATTGACAGTCGATTTTGTTTTTAAAAAGACGTTTTAATCGGAAGAATGAAGTGACATAGAAAAGATTAAAAGACAAACAAACATTAAAAAGGAAAGCCATCCACCGTAGAGCCAATTTCAAAATATGTCCTGGTTTGTATCTAACCTTTTCGTAGTTGGGTATATGAACAAATTAACTACAAGAATTGCTAAGAATCACACAGCCTTTACAAATTTAATACGTCAATTCCTAATAATGTTGTCCGTATTTTTTTATTGGAGTTTTAGCTATGAATAAATATGGTCTCCATTTTGTAAGATTTGTCTGAGAAAAAAATATTTCGAATTTGACATTTTGAAATTCCTTTGTGATTTCCTGAACGATCTACAGAACGGATTATATATTTGACACGAATAATACGACGTTCAGATTTTTTTAATTTTTTCAAACATTACTGAGAAAAATAATTGCACATGTGAAAAAAAGGGGATATGATGTTAAAAAGTTTTAGATTTTTTAACATTTATTTAGAAAATCAAACCAAAGATAGAAATTCTTTGTGAAGTTTCAAGTACATTTTATTTATTGATATATTTAATATGATTTCATTTCTTTCTTTCTTTCTTTCTTTCTTTCTTTCTTTCTTTATTTCTTTCTTAGTATCTAGCGAGTTGGCTATCACAGCGGTCCCAAACAACCGACCGCACACTGCTACCCACAGAAAAAAATTATTTATTTTCAATGTTATCAAATATCGCGGTCTTGTTTATTGTCTGTTTAACATCTATCTATCTATCTATCTATCTATCTATCTATCTATCTATCTATATATCTATCTATCTATCTATCTATCGTCTCTTCATATCTATCTATCTATCTATCTATCTATCTATCTATCTAATTATGTTCATGTGATATGTATCTATCTTCCTCTTTTAATATTGCTCTGTTTCAGTTTCTTCCTATCTGTCTATTTATCTATCGACACATATATATATATATATATATATATATATATATATATATATATATATAAAGTAGAATATCTGGTATTATTGTCAGCTAAATACCAATAGAGACAAACTCAAAAGAACTCAATTTTAATTTTTTATTAAAATAAAACAATTTCGCTACTCCTCAGATCTAAATCATACAGCAGTTATAAAAGATTTTTCAAGTATATATATACTAGCAGTATAGCCCGGCGTTGCTCGGGTGTAATGAAAGCGTTAAAACTAATCCATGGTCCTGGAGCTCAGACTCTTTGGACGTTGGCACGAAAGACTAAAAATCAATACTTGTTTCCATTTACAGCGAAACCGTAGACGGAAAGAAAAATGAATGGATGTAAGTCAAATTTTGATTTCCTGGTATCAAATAAGTTTTTGTCGTAAACGGAATTTTGAAGGCTAAATAAGTCCTCTGAGTAAATGGTATCATGGATGAGACTGAGAACTACAATTATACCTACTTAGAGCCAAACCTGAAGCAAAAACTAAAATAAAACTGCTGAAAAAATACAAACATACAGGCAGATAAACAGACACACACACAAACATCTTGCTTTATATATATATATATTATCGATTTTCTGTACTATTGTAAGAACTTCAACCTTAAAACTTCTGAATATCGTTTCTTATGTCTTTGTCTATGAGTGTATCAAATTTGATTAAAATCGGACCACTCCTTCTATAACCCGATTTTTTCGATTATCGATTTTCGATATTTATCTAGCTAAGAACACTCGCAGACTGTGTACAATTTCAAGAAAATCGGTTCAGCCGTTTCAGAGTCTATAGGTAACGGACACACACAAACACACACACACACACACACAGGCAAAGTTCCATTTATAAATAAGTTTAGATTAGATTAGATTTAGATAAAACTACACATGTATATGTAAAACTATATATACATACATATACAGTATAACCCGGATATAAGAGAATTTTTCTCTTGTTCCAAATTAGAGCCTGTTGTAATGTATATAAAATAGACCAAACCCGGATATAAGATAACGTTTATCCGGTCCCGGCAACTCTCTTATATCAGGGTTTCACTGTTATCGACATATATATATATGTATATATAAATATGTCGATAGATAAAATGTCAGATATATTAGTTGAGAATATAGATAGATATGCATATAAGCATGTGTTCCAACGGTGTGTATATATATATATATATATATCGTAGGTCAGTCAGTTAAGTGAACAGAGTTCTTATATTTAGACCATAACAAGAGGGAAGAGACGGATTAATACCTTTCCCAAGGGTATTTGCGCGTAAGTGAATGCAAGGAATTCAACTGGAATCCGAACAATAAAGAACAACTATGGGTTAAATAGTAAGACTTTTGTCTGTAAAAATCATTAACATTCTCACCAAATTGTAAATGCAATATTCGCGCGAAAAAAATAGTTATTCTTACAATCCCAAAAATGTTTCGGCCTTAATTGGTTGATTAACCGTAAAAAACAAATCAATCCTTCAATTCCCCTAAACTTATCAAATCTAATATTTGTTATTTATTTGTTCTTTAGTGTTCTCTTTGTTCATAATGTCATTTGACAGATATGTTTTATTTCTACCTGAATTTTTACACATATACACACACCTTTCCTAATTGTATTTGTGTGTAATCATTCTGATGAATTCTCCTCGATGGTACCCAGACTCTCTGTCGATGGTATCCAGACTCTCTGTCGATGGTACCCAGACTCTCTGTCGATGGTACCCAGACTCTCTGAATTTATGTACAGTACCAGATTGACCAGAAAATCTCAGAATTTTACATTTGAAATGACTAGATGTAACCGTGATTTCTTGCTAATACTTTCTCCAATTGCACTTCACGTTTATGAAAACATATTCCAGCTCCTTGCTTTACAGTTAACTTTGATCTTCAAAAATTTAAATACAATGTCGATCGTTATCTCGTCTTTTGTTAAAACTTCGACGCCGGCATAACTCTGTTCAGTTAAGTGACAAACTTCTCTTCATTAATTCTCTCACTTTCTTTCTCTCTCTCTCTCTCTCTCTCTTTCTCTCTCTCTCTCTCTCTCTCTCTCTCTCTCTCTCTCTCTCTCTCAATATATATATAGTTAATTATGTGCTTCTCTCTGTATATATATTTAATTATGGGTTGAGTTTTTTTCTTTATATATTTGCTCTGGATAATATCCATTCAGCTCTATTTTTATCTCATTGATAATTTATATTAATTAGATAAAATCTTTTGGATTATTCTCTGCGTCTTCTCGGTGTCTCCTTCTCATATATATATATATATATATATATATATATATATATATATATATATATATATATGACAACCAGTAATCCATCTAAAGACACCCATCTAAAAACATTTCTATCAGTTTCACGGAATCCGAAATCTTGAAACGATTCAGTTTAATGCAAGAGACAATCAGTAAGCATATATATATATATATATATATATATATATAATATGCGTGTGTGCGTGTGTGGAAGGTGAATCATATCCTAATAGTTTTTCTTTTACCTATTCGCAGTGTTGGAAAACGGGTTAAGTGAAAAAAGAAACTTGGATAATTTAGAGAGTCCTGGAAACCCGAGCGGCAAGAAGAAGAAAAAGAAGAGACGACACAGGTGAGTAGATTCAATGAACATTTTTTCATATTCTTTCTTTTGGGAACAATTTTTTTGTTTCTTTCTGCAACGTTGTCTATTTTAATGAAGGCAAATTTGTTTTTAATGATTGTATAATTCAGAAACCACGAAACATTTTTGATTAATTTGTTTGTCACCGTTTTATCATCATCATCATCATCATCATCATCATCATCATCATCATCGTCGTCATCATCATCATCATCATCATCATCATCATCATCATCGTCATCATCATCGTCATCATCGTCATCATCATCACTTATTAGCACATTTTCGCCGCCGTGGTCACAACTCCACTCCAGTTGCGGTTCACGGTGACAATCATAGCAAAATAGTGCAATAGCCTACCAGTTCATATTGCACAGGGTATGTTGATGTTACCCCGTCCTTCATCTCGGAAGTTACTCCGTCCACTAGTAAAGCCATTGGCCTCAGGGGTGGTGCTCTTTCGCCCAGTCTGGCGACTGGCCGATTGACACAGATGGGTTAGGGAAAGGCGTTACTTTTCACCGGTTGACTCAGGAAACCTTTCCGACTACCCTCATTCGGTTTAGCCGGAATGTTGATACCGTTAACCGGGGTGTGGCCGTTGCAGTACCCACGCGACTTCTTCGAGTCATGTATGAGAGTTGAATGTAGACCATTGATCAGTACAGTTTCAAATCTCAGTTCAAATGAATAAAACATTATCGGCCGCTTCGCTGCAAAGGAACTGCCACTGATGATAAACTCTACACACCCACAAAGTCATAGTCTTAAAGGTATGAAAATGTCTTTCTTGGAATTGCATTTTTTGCGTGGCCCAGTGATTAGAACTTTCGCTTTGAGACCTGAATTCAAATATCTACATGCTCAATTTTTCTTGAAGGTGATCCCAGCGTTCGAACGTGTCTGAAAAGCATATCACCGGTTAGCACAAACCGTGAAAGTGAAATTGGGTTGACGGGACTATTCGGAAATAGTCGATGGTTCTGCTACAACGAAGTCGTAATTAATGGTGACCGATGGTTTGAGCGGTACTGGCTTTGTTGAAAAGAGAAATGATCACGCGAGACTTTATGCGCTCTTCTTCAATAACTGTAACTAATGTCTGCTTAGCATAGTCATAGTGTAAGCCACAGATGAGCTTTGCAGAAGTTAAACAAAAATGTGTCGGGGCAGCTGTCTGCAACATAGATTGGTCAGACGCAAGGTATACTCTGGAAATGAGCATTTCTCTCTCTCTCTCTCTCTCTCTCTCTCTCTCTATATATATATATATATATATATATATATATATATATAGTGTATCGAGGCAGCAAATAATTTTCTAAACATATACTGTTAAATATAAGAAACAATGAATGTCTATTATGCTTAATCATGAGCCGTTCTAAACGTCGTATTTTGACTTTACTTTCAGTTGAAAATAATGACAAAAATTCTCAAACAATTGGATAATTTTTTATTAATTTGAAAATGGCTCATGTGAGCCGAAAGCTTAGAACCAAATTAATAAAAAATTATCCAAATGTTGGAGAATTTTTGTCTTTATTTTCAACTGAAATTAAAGCCAAAAAACAACGTTTAGAATGGCTCATGATTAAACATAATAGACATTCATTGTCTCTTATATTTAACAGTATATGTTTAGAAAAAATATATATATATACATCCGCAGACAGATCTGTTTCGCTGTATTATTGCTTATCAGTACGGCTAGACAGTCGATTGCCTTTTACCCAGGATTGAAACCCGGCCGAATTGGCATCAGTCGGCGATTCTACCTCTGAGCTACGGGCTCTTGGTAGGGGGGAAGCAGACTTTTTAGCGTGCATATTATCATTATACACGCCCAATAGCTGAGAGTGTTCTAATTCATATATATATGTTGGTATGGATATCAGTAAATATATATAAGGATATAAACGCAGGTACTCACACATATATAAATATATCTGGTGTTAATAAACAGTGATCAATGTAATATAACAGTTATTAAGTATATATTAACATGTATGCATATTATCCTACGTCTATAGCATGACTTGGAGTTTCATGCGCTATGCAATCATAAAGTGTTTATTATGAACCTGTTCATAAGCATAGTAAGCACATGATGATTGCATAGTGCATGAAATTCTGAGTCGTGATATAGATGTAGAATATATATATATATATATATATATATATATATATATATATATATATATATATATATGTATTTAATTTTCAAAATCCAGTATTTTTCTTTGCGTGAGTATGTGGAACTAAAATCAATTAAATACATATGGGCTAGGGTTAAATAGGGACTTAATTATTTTGAATCTTTATAAATATTTCAATAGTTAAACATTTTTTTAGAAACACTTACAATTTTTTTCTTTAAAACAACATTTAAAAATATTATTACAGTTAGATTTACGTTTAAAAATATTCAAACCCTATTGTTTTCTACATCACGCAACGGACGCTTCTCGCGACGAACGCCTCTCGCGACGGACGCTTCTAGTTTAAATTTTAAAATCATTTGTTTCTGATGAAAGGCCAAGGCCGGTCTGAAATATCAAATATATATATATAATAATAGAAATAAATAAATACTGTCAAAAAACAAATTTTTAACTTACAACATTTTAGTAGTTTTTCCTATACATATTAAGACAGTATACGTGGATTATCATTATGATATATATATATATATATATATATATATATATATATATATATATATATATATATAGTGTATCGAGGCAGCAAGTAATTTTCTAAACATATGCTGTTAAATATAAGAGAAAATGAATGTCTATTATGTTTAATCATGAGCCGTTCTAAACGTCGTATTTTTGCTTTAATTTCAGTTGAAAATAATGATAAAAATTCTCCAACATTTGGATAATTATTTATTGATTTTCTTCTAAGCTTTCGTTGGAGAATTTTTATCTTTATTTTCAACTGAAATTAAAGCAAAAATACGACGTTTAGAACGGCTCATGATTAAACATAATAGACATTCATTGTCTCTTATATTTAACAGCATATGTTTAGAATATATATATATATATATATATATATATATATATATATATGAAAGAAAAGGTGTATGACAAATTATGAAAAAATATGTGATGCATTTCATCTGTTAGAACATCATCGAATTGAATTTGTTCAATTTGTTATGACAACACATGCTGGAAACCAACCAAATTCCATTCAAACTCCAATATACTTGTAGAAAATACAAGTATAATAGCATTGAATACTGCTACCATATCTGGTCGGGTGCCCCTGCTATTCTCCTCGGGCTTCTCGATAAGGTTCAGAGGAGAGTGATGTGATAGATACCGACTTGGCAGACCGCCTGCAATCTCTCTCCCACCGGCGCGACGTGGCTTCCCTGTGTCTCTTCTATAAATACTTTCACGGCATCTGCTCCGATGAACTTAAATCACTGGTGCCCCCTAAATACGTATTTGAACGAGATACTAGATTAGCAACTAGATCCCACCCTATTACAGTGAAACCGATAAAATGCAGCCGTAACTTCTACTCCAACAGTTTCTTTCCTCGCACTTCCCGACTGTGGAATTCTCTTCCACATGATTGCTTCCCCGACGGCTACAATCTCCAGGAGTTTAAATGTAAGGTCAATAGACACCTCCTAACACATTAATCTGCTCCCATTCTATCAAACACTCTTCCCATCTGCCCAACCCTCATCCTCGGTATCCTTACTCATCTGTCACCTTCCTCCTGACATTCCCTATGTCTAACCACTCCTTCTCTTTACCTTCCCCTATGTAGCCCCATGCGCAATAGTGGCAGTGGAATGCCTTGCTTGGGGTGAGATGATTAAAAAAAAAGAAGCATTATCTATACGTTAAAAAAATACTAAAACTAATGGAAACAGTAATAATAAAACAAAAAGTCATCATTCAATAACATCAACTGAAAACATGACCAAAATATGCTGACCGTGTTTGGAAACTAAAAAAAGACAACCCATCACTTTTAATAAATATATAAAAATCTACTTATTCATTTAAAAATAAAATCAGAGACGCTGGTAACATTTAAATTTAGAAATATATAAAATGAAGACCAAATAAGAAACGTTTATCTTATCATCCTATCCGATTTCGATCCATTATTGATAACTTTCTTTTATTATTTTTATAAATTATTATATATATATATATATATATATATATATATATATATATATATATATAAATTGTTCAAGCATTTATTTTATAAAAAGTGCTAGATATAGAGTAGAGTTTAATATTGTAATTTTATTATTATAATGGTTTATAAAAGCATTATATCACTACACAAAAGTTTTCATGTTTCAGAACAATACTGTCCTTCTTCAGGTGATATGTTAAAAAAAGAAGAAAATGGTTTATTTTGAAAATATGACGAATTCATGCTTATTTAAAGGATGAAGGAGTAATAGTGGCAGAATATGGTTTTAGGTGTGTCAATATTGTTCAATCAAAAATGAGATTTATTAACTATGGAGTTGAAGATCTGGGTCACACAAAGGAAGTTTAGGTGTTTAGACATGTCACTTTTTAATTTTGTCTTAATAAGATACATAGTGGGACCATAGATTATTTAAATGCGTAAACAATAATTTGTAATAGCAGGATGGATTTTAGTTTTTGTTTTGTTTTAATTAGATTCGTACTATCTCAGGAGTAAAGGGGCTGGGATGTTTCGGTTAGAATTAGGATTAAATAATTAGGGTATAATAAGGTATATTGTTGTTAGGAAAAACAATTAAGTATTGTGTTGGTTATTTATTTTAGTAAAATAGTTTTAAATTTTGAAGTTATATTGGAGCATATATTATAAATTAAACATTGCATATAAATCTTAAAGGAAATTATTTTGTCTGAATAAAATAAATTGTGGGGCCATACATTATTTAAATGGGTATACAATAATTTTTAGCAGCAGGTTGAATTTTAAGGTTTTTTCTTTTTTTTTTTTTTTTTTAAGGTTTTTTTTTTTAAGGTTTTTTCTTTTTTCTTTTTTTTTTTTTTTAAGGTTTTTTTTTTTAAGGTTTTTTCTTTTTTCTTTTTTTTTTTTTTGATTTTGTACAACCTCATAAATAAGGGGACTGGAATGTTTAATTTAGAATTAGAATTAAATAATTATGGTATAGTAAGGTATATGAGTACTCATTGAATATAACGTTTAAAGTGATATATATATACATATATATTTCTTTCCTGACACTCTGATGGAGATAAAGACAAGAGTGAGATAGTGTCGGTTCAGTTAATTCATTTACTACCAGTTATTAAACCTCACTACTAATTATTAAAGCTCTTGCTACGTGTTCGCTCCTTAACAGTTCGTTCATATTTTATTTTATTGCAATAATTATGTTGTTGTATAGTCAAGAATATATTTATATATATCCTCTTTATTATAATAAAGATCATCGTGTATTTATTTTGTATATATATATATATATATATATATATATATATTGGCAGCATTTTTTCATTAATACAGGTTTCATTGAATAATATAGACAAGTTCTGTCTATTTATTTTGTGTAAGATCCTTTCGTATGATCGGATTAGCTTGATAGTGTTGTCATGGAAGACGACAAGAAATCGCAGTAATTGTTGATTTTTTTATCAGGTCTGAGCTTTCGGCTTACATAAACTATTATCAAAGGATGAACATTTAATATACAGTAAAAATAGAACATTTAAATTATTAACAGAGTGGAGTTATACAGAGAAAATTATACAGGTCCATATTTTTGCGTCGCACATGGCCGCAGGCCGAGAAGGAATGGTGGTAGTGGGTTTTTGGTCAAATGAGAGTATGGTGGCATCAGGGGATTGGTCTGGGAACTGCTACTACTATGGGTGTAGGGGGTAAGTATAATTACTATGACCTCTCCCGTCGATTATAGGCATTGAAGTATATTAGTATATATATATATATATATATATATATATATATATATATCAGCATGTAGTGTGGGTAATCCAAAGGTGTATCCTGTACATACAGTGGTAGGATAACTCTCTAAGAGAGCTCTAAACATATATCCATATAAATACATATAGAGCAAGCATAAGAAAAATTAAGGCAGACACGTTATTTCATGGTGAATCGGAAGTTTGGGCCTATTTCAGGCGAACCATCATCAGCTTCCGTCTTTATTTGACAAAAGATTTTACACGAATCCTTTGTCAAATAAAGACGGAAGCTGGTGATGGTTCGCCTGAAATCGGCATACACTTCCGTTTCACCATGAAATAACGTGTCTGCCTTAATTTTTCTTACACACACACACACACACACACACACACACATATATATATATATATATATATATATATATATATATATATATATATATTTCCCTGTTGTCACGCTCAGGAGTTTGTATTATTTTTTTTTTCTTATGTCTTAATATAAGATACTCAATAATAGATACGTCAATATGCATGTTACAGTCATTTTAGATGGCCTGTCGGTATAAATAATTTGCCGTAATTTTTTACGCCACAGGCACACTCGTCTATTATATAGGTAGTTTCTAACGACCATCTTTGCTTATCATAAATTTGAGACACGTAATCGTAAAAACTATTTCGAAACAAATTTCTTACTTACTACTTCACGGTGTGATGTCCTAATTTGCATTTTCTAGACTTAGTTTAGTCTGGCACAAGGCTAGAAGTGTAAAGCAGTTAGTGAAGCTCGATCTCATTACAGCCGTAATGGTTGCGAGACATTCTCGCTAAGCATTGTTTTACAATAATGTGTAATTTATTAGTAAATCGAAACTTTCTTTGGGTTGGGTCTGTGACGTCATCTTTTCGTATATAAAAAAAAGATTAAAATTTAGAGAATGTTTACAGACTTCTTTTTCTTCTTTGTCTGTGTGCTATTTTTCTTCAGGTCGTAGGCGATCATGACTCTCCACAACTTTCTACCTTTTGTATCTCTGAACAATGTTTGTCTCTTTATAATTCCTCCAGATGCCTTTTCTGTCATCCATCTACGTTTGCTGTTTCTCTCTGCCTCTCTTGGCTTCAGTATGCTAAATGAGTGTCAATTTTTCCAAGCCGTCTTTCCTCATTATGTGTCTCAGAAATCCCATCTGTCTCTTTATTGTCTTAAACACAATTGTCCTTTTTCGTTTTCTTCTCCCCTCAGCTATGAGTTAATTAGTAAGACTTGCATCACTAAACCATTATTATCTCAAAAGAAAAAAAATGTGACAAGCATTAGGCCCTTCATTAGAATCAGTCCCATATCTTTATCAGTTGAGCAGCCAGTCTTTTTCCGTTACGGCAGCGGACGGAAGGAGAGATCTATTACCAATGAGTGCAGCACTTGATCTATTGGTGTAAGAAAAACAAGCTTTTTACACTGTTTCCAGTGTAAACAAAAGACGTTAGCGTATTAATTCTCGACGTCTCTTCCCGGGTTTCGCAAAGTTTGTTTTTCCACCCTCTCAGCACTCCGGGGGGCTCCGTCTACGGCTGCCACCCGAAACGAGTTGGGAAGCTCCCTATCATGAAAAGTGTCGTGTAACAATTAGTCGAAAAGGGGCCGCACCCAATCGACGGGGGCCGAGTGAGAAGGTGTTACGCTAGCCAAAGATCGAGAGTTCAAAAGCCGGGTGTGTTTTCGGAATTGACATGTTTAAACATATTCAATCTTTAGTTGTACTGATATTTGGCGAAATTTAGAAAACTCTCAAGGCAAGACATGTTTTTTATTTTGCCCTGCTTATCTATCTATCTATCTATCTATCTATCTATCTATCTATCTATCTATCTATTTATCTATCTATCTATGTGTTTGTTTATATTATCTATCTATCTATCTATCTATCTATCTATCTATCTATCTATCTATCTATGTGTTTGTTTACATTATCTATCTATCTATCTATCTATCTATCTATCTATCTATGTGTTTGTTTACATTATCTATCTATCTATCTATCTATCTATCTATCTATCTATCTATCTATCTATCTATCTGCTTGTTTACATTATCTATCTATCTATCTATCTATCTATCTATCTATCTATCTATCTATCTATCTCTATGTGTTTGTTTACATTATCTATCTATCTATATTGGATCCCTCTCTCTCTCTCTCTCTCTCTCTCTCTCTCTCTCTCTCTCTTTAGATTTAGTCTACACTTTTGTTCCGTTTCCCTGTTTTCCTTTATACTTACTCTCATTTTTCCTTATTCGACTCTGTGTTACCGTCTGTCTTTTCTTCATTTTACCTTACTCTCCCTTTTTTTTTTACACTAGTCATTAACTCTCTCTTATTTTTACTCTCGCCGACCTTAATTTCGTTTCTTACTTTCTTTGCCCTTACACTTTTTTTCTTTAATATAAATTCATACCTTCTTACTCTCCACTCTTACCCCGTTTTTCTCTTTGTGCTTTCTCTACTCTCTATTCCAAGTTCTTCATTTCTTCCTTGAAGAGCCCCTATCGTCACTCACTAGACCGAATCTAGCAAGTCACTGAGTTTCATTTTAAATTTTCTTACTTTAAAATCGGTTTCAAATTCATAATATTTTCTCTCTATTTTCGACTCCACGTGTTTTTTCTCTTTTATTCCAACATCATTTTCTTTTCTTTTCTGTTTTTTCTTTTCTTTTTCTTCTTTCTTCTTTTGTCCTTCTTACGAAATTCTTTTCATTTTTATTTCATATTTTTGTAATTTAATTCATGTAAAATATCAGTTTCTCCTTTTTTGGGCTCCACCCTTTTACTTAGTATTTTCTTTCTTCCTGTTCTTATTCATTACCATTTTTTTATTTTTTCCACTCTTTTTCTTTCACCTCCCTTTTTCTCTTGTACACTTTTCATCCTTTTCCAAAAATCTGCCTCTTATTTAATTCTTTTATTCATTATCCTTCTCTCCTTCATATTTTCCTCATCTTTCAATTTCTTTTACTCTTCTCCTTTTCATTCTCTTCTTTTCTCCCTCTTTCTTTTCCATTTGTCTTTCTTTTTTATGTCGTGATTTTCGCTTTACTTTATTTCTATTTGCATTTTATCATTCATTTTCTTCTTTTCTCTTTCCATTCGTTCTTTTCTTTTCCGGTTCAATTGTTCTAGCTTTTCTTCTATACAAACAAGTTTAATTGGCTTTCGACTCGCCCTCAATATCACGTTTTTACGTATCAATAAAATATTCACATACACACAAGAAAAACGGTCTGCTCACGCTGTTGATTCGGATTAGTTTTTTTTTTCTTTCTTTTTCTGTCTTTTTCTTAGAAAGCCGCTTATTGTTTGAGTGCATGTTGACGCCTCTTCTGGTATTTGTCAGCCGTTTTTGTTTGCGTCAACGGACGAAAAACTTATAAAACCAACTTCGAAAACTTGCTCGTATTTTTTAAAAAATCATATCACCCCGAGCAAGGCGGTAACGCCACTGATGTGCAGGGGCTACGTGAGAGTGAAAAGATTTGGAAAAGAGAATGCCGGAAACCACATCCTAAACATGGAACAAGGGATGAGCCTCTTCACCTGTTCAATAGACGTGGGTGGAGTGTGAACCGGGCGATAGTTCAGTCTTTCTACTCCAATTGAAAAAAAAAAAGAAAAAGAAAAGAAAAAGAAAAAGAAAAGTGAAAAGATTTGGAAAAGAGAAAGCCGGAAACCACATCCTAAACAGGGAACAAGGGATGAGCCTCTACACCTGTACAATAGACGTGGGTGGAGTGTGAACCGGGCGATAGTTCAGTCTTTCTACTCCAATTGAAAAAAAAAAGAAAAAGAAAATAAAAAGAAAAAGAAAAGTGAAAAGATTTGGAAAAGAGAAAGCCGGAAACCACATCCTAAACAGGGAACAAGGGATGAGCCTCTACACCTGTACAATAGACGTGGGTGGAGTGTGAACCGGGCGATAGTTCAGTCTTTCTACTCCAATTGAAAAAAAAAAAAGAAAAAGAAAAGAAAAAGAAAAAGAAAAGTGAAAAGATTTGGAAAAGAGAAAGCCGGAAACCACATCCTAAACAGGGAACAAAGAATGAGCCTCTACACCTGTACAATAGACGTAGGTGGAGTGTTGAACCGGGCGAAAAAAAAAAATAAAAAGTTCAAAAGTCTTTCCTAAACTCCAATTGAAAAAAAAAAGAAAAAGAAAATAAAAAGAAAAAGAAAAGTGAAAAAGAAAATTTGGAAAAGAGGAAAAGCCGGAAACCAAACCACATCCTAAACAGGGAACAAGGGATGAGCCTCTACACCTGTACAATAGACGTGGGTGGAGTGTGAACCGGGCGATAGTTCAGTCTTTCTACTCCAATTTAAAAAAAAAAAGAAAAAGAAAAGAAAAAGAAAAAGAAAAGTGAAAAGATTTGGAAAAGAGAAAGCCGGAAACCACATCCTAAACAGGGAACAAGGGATGAGCCTCTACACCTGTACAATAGACGTGGGTGGAGTGTGAACCGGGCGATAGTTCAGTCTTTCTACTCCAATTGAAAAAAAAAAAGAAAAAGAAAAGAAAAAGAAAAAGAAAAGTGAAAAGATTTGGAAAAGAGAAAGCCGGAAACCACATCCTAAACAGGGAACAAAGGAATGAGCCTCTACACCTGTACAATAGACGTGGGTGGAGTGTGAACCGGGCGATAGTTCAGTCTTTCTACTCCAATTGAAAAAAAAAAGAAAAAGAAAATAAAAAGAAAAAGAAAAGTGAAAAGATTTGGAAAAGAGAAGCCGGAAACCACATCCTAAACAGGGAACAAATGGATGAGCCTCTACACCTGTACAATAGACGTGGGTGGAGTGTGAACCGGGCGATAGTTCAGTCTTTCTACTCCAATTGAAAAAAAAAAGAAAAAGAAAAGAAAAAGAAAAAGAAAAGTGAAAAGATTTGGAAAAGAGAAAGCCGGAAACCACATCCTAAACAGGGAACAAAGGGAATGAGCCTCTACACCTGTACAATAGACGTGGGTGGAGTGTGAACCGGGCGATAGTTCAGTCTTTCTACTCCAATTGAAAAAAAAAAAGAAAAAGAAAATAAAAAGAAAAAGAAAAGT